>SCDY01001398.1:0-34424 GCA_004143825.1 Drosophila micromelanica
ATGTGTAAACGAGCTGAAATGTTTATAGAACCAGATCGCAGGGTTCAGGGTATCTCCTAGTCGGGCGGCCCCGACTAGAGCCTTCTCACTTGTTAATAATAGTTAACAAATATATATCATATCCGATATTTGTGTCTACACAGGCACATACAGATGTACATTTATGCATAGCCAAGGCAGATCAAAGTCAACTATAAAATCATTAAATCCAATTCAATGTCAACTTATTGCCACTTTTTGCTGCAGGCACTCTAAAGGCTCGCCATGCAAAATGCGCGCAGATCCGAGGCAAGCAACATCGTCATAAAAGACCGCATACTGGCCGGGCGTGATGGCTCGCAGCGGTGCATCCAGGAGCACCTCGTTGGGACGCAGCTGGCACGCGACCAGTGGCTTTGTGTGCTGGAAGCGAAAGCGACAGCGCAGGCTGCCTCTCGTGGCTAGTTGCTGTTGGGCCCGGGTGCACAACCAGTTGAGTGCGCCGATCTGAATGCGGGTGCTGTGTAGCGCAGGATGCTCGTGGCCAGCGGCCACGTAGATGGTATTGCTGGCCGCATCTTTGCGGGCCACAAAATATGGCTGCAAACAAGAGCTGAGCCGACAGCGCTGTCCCACGGTCCATTGGTGAATGCCCTCGTGTGTGCCCACTACGGCGCCACTATCCACATCCACAAAATGTCCCCGTTTGGAGCTAATGTACTGTCGATTAGATTGGCAACCGTTAGCTCTTAGAGAAGAATTGCCTGGCGGCTTGGCGTCCACTTACCTCGCGTATAAAGGCCTTAAAGTCTCGCTTGCCCACAAAGCAGATGCCCGTGCTTTCGCGCTTCTCTGCAAGTCGATGCAGGCCAATGCGGCGCGCCAATTGCTTCACCTCCGTCTTTTGTAGTCCGCCCAGGGGGAACATTGTGCGCTGAAGCGCCGTCCTCGCTATACCGGCTAGGAAGAAGGTCTGATCCTTGAACGTGTCGGCGGGTATCAGCAGACGAACATCCTCCGGCTTATGGTTGGCGCTTTGCTCCAAGAAGTCACCCTGACTGTTGCGGGCATAGTGCCCAGTGGCCACGGCATCATATTGCAGCGTTTCCAGCGCGTGCCGATGGAACAAATCAAATTTGATATGCTTATTGCACAATATATCCGGATTAGGTGTCAGGCCCTGCTGATAGTCGTCCAGGAACTGAGTGAACACCGCTGTCCAGTACTGTTTCACATAGTTCACCTGACGCAGCTCAATTTGGAGTCGACTGCACGCCCATTCGGCGTCCTTTAAATCCTGTTCCCCACTGCAACGGCCGGCTTCATCGTGTTCGTCCCAGTTGCGCATGAATACGCCAAGAACATTGTAGCCCCGCTGCTTGAGCAGATGAGCGCTGACTGCACTGTCCACGCCCCCGGATATGCCCACCACGACATTTCGTATCATGGCAATATGTCCAACATTCGCATCGCCTTGAAGCCCAACCGTATTTTGATATTTTACTGTTTTGGTTGTAAGGGTGTGACCACACTTGCAACTGTAGTATTTTTCGGAGTCAACACAGTGCCAAACTGAGTGCCAGTATTTTTTTTGAGGTATTCCCGTTTCTTAATTTCGTTTTAAAAATGCCCAAAACGTTCGTTATAAGCACTGCGTCAATTTCATACAAAAATTACCAATCGGTTATTATATTATTTGAAACTTTAAACATAATAATAATAGTATAGTATTAGAAATATTATTTTTATTCTATTACATTATTTAAAATTTATTTTGGTTATACAATGCAATGTATTGCATACAACAAATCAATCAGATATTACATTTTCTTACAGTTTAAATAAATTAAGTGACAAGGAAGTGGCTTAGCTTTTATTATTAATATTATAATATCAATAGTACTATATTTTTTGCAAAGGGTATTCGGTTTGATTAAGTCGTTGGTACTATTTACATATTTTCTATTTCTTCTATGCTGACGCCCCGAAATTATTGCCACTGGCTTATTGAAGAATGATCATTTTCAAATCTTAGTATATTCACGAACTTTTGCTTCTGTTGTCCCCATAAAATTAAGTGTGCTTAGTTAAAACGTGAATGAATTGGTTCGGAACGCCCTCAGTTTTTGTATGATAGAGTTGTTTTTGACAATTTTTAGCATTGCATCGCATGGTCACACCGTTGCTATCAGTGGAAACGCATGCCGTATTTACAGTTAGTTGGTTCGTCATCCTTGTTACGTTCGTTTGCGGGCTTTCGCGTGAAGCTCGCTTTGCTGTGCTTAATTCAACGAATTTATGATTTTTCGAAGTGCGTGCACACGTATATAAACAAAAAACAGCCAAAATAAATTTTTTTTCGAGTGCTTGGGTATGTGACTAAGGGCCAAACAAACGTGTTATAGATGGCAGATAGTAAATGCAGCTATGTGCGGCATTTTCGCTCCTGCAAACTACTGACTATTCTATTTAATATTTGTAATTCCTTTTAGCGCTCCTCTCGTACAGCTGCTTGACATCGCAGAGCTCGTTTGAAGCAACCTCGTCTCAACTGCCGCGAACAGCAGTTTGAAAGGTAAGCGCAGTTTCCAATTATCGCACAATCTATAATCTGTACTAATTGAGACTATATAGGCAGTATTTCGATCAAGTTGTGTTGATTTGAAGAATGCCATTGCTCTGGTTAATAATGTTTAGAAATTCAAATTTAATTCAAAGCTACGAGTTGCGAAAACTAGCTTGCACCCAAAAGGAGCTTGCAACAGTTGCAATGAGACCAAAGTAAACAAATTCTAAAATACCCACACAATATAATAATGTAAATATATATAAATCTGTGTTTGTGTGTGTTAATGCTTAAGCTGCCCTTCTATGGGCTTTGAAAAAGGTTTTTGACTTCATGCCAAGAGTTAATTATTTGCAGCGCCTTACACAGGCTTATTAAATTAAAAACTTTTTCCCTCGGCAACTGGGCGAGCTGTCAAAACCACAAATCTTTCGTTGACCAAACGAAAGCGCAAAAAAAAGTTTGAAAGGGCCTTCAAGTAGCGCTTGACCAAGTAACAATACAGATTGGTCGGAAATTAAAAAGTGTGCCACAAAGAGCAGTCCCTAATTAAAAAATAAACCCAAATACAATCAAAAATAATAACGAGCAGCTTGCTCTTGAGCGTACTCGACTGCAAAATACTCTGTGCACAGTTGAATCACAATCAAAACATAATCACTATCCTCGCACATAAAAACTTAAAAAAAATATTTACATTAGCGCGAAGAAACCCAAAATCAGGACAACCCCTTAAGTTATGCAGCAACAATTTAAAAACTGAAAACATTTCAATAAAAATTTGGCGTCTTGGGCCGGGGCTTTAACCCAGAACGTTTAAATTTTCAATTTACGAAATTCATCTGAGTTCACCAAGCAAGAGCAATGGTTAAAGGATTCAAAAAAATTTTAATAATAATGAAAATTATAAAACTAGCTTAGGCTGACATAAAATAATGTCACTGCATAAAAAATCCTTACTTGATGCTTAAAATATGATTTTTCTAATATGTGGGGCAAGAATGAACTAAGCCAAACAAATATTTTGCGGCATTTGTAGATGAGATAATCTTAAATTGGTAATTTTGTGTATCTAGTTTTAAAATAGAAGGATGTATATAGATTAAATTGAGCGAAGTTGCATAAAGCCAATATACTCTGTTCACATTGTGAACGAGTATACAAATTGCCTCCGGGTGGCAGATATAAGGATTAGAAGTCAAAACAGCCCCAACGAGCCACAATCCAAATTGGGGTCGCGTTAATTGTTGGCCAACTCAACTTTGGCAAGTGCCCCCACAATGCACAGTGTCAACAGGACTTGATTGACCCAACAAAGCAGAGCTAAACTGGAGCCACTACCTTTAGATGGAATAAAGCATATTTCATATTGTTTTCATTTTCATCTTCAAATGCCTGTCCTTTCTTTCTTTATTATTATTATTATTTTTTTTTTTTTTGCTTTTTCTGGTGCAATTTATGTTGTGCTTGAACTTTGTCCACGCTTACAAAAGGAGGCCAGAGACATTTGTCAAGGTTGACCAGCAATTTATTCTTTTTTGGTTGTGTGTGTGTGTTATTTATATATATAAATATAAGTCATAGAATGCATAAAAATGTCGTTGGCTGAATAAAAATGCGTCCCAAGTGCAGAGCTTAAATAGAAAACTTAAAAAATAATCCGAAATTTTAACAAATTTAACAAAGAGATGAGAATAGGTTTAGTTGCAAATTCAAAAAAAGTAAATAACTTTAATTCGCAAGCGGAAACAATTAGGAAATAGAAACAGCGGCCGGAAGTGCAAGCAACAAACTGGGAAGTGGCCTAAATTGTGTGTGTGTGTGTGTGTGTGTGTGTGTGTGTGTGTGTGTGTGTGTGTGTGTGTGTGTGTGTGTGTGTGTGTGTGTGTGTGTGTGTGTGTGTGTGTGTGTGTGTGTGTGTGTGTGTGCAAAGGTGTGGGTAGAAGGGGTTTTGGTTACAACAATTACATGGAACTCAAATGGACGCCACATTAATCAGGAGCAAAGGAGGCAGCAACAGAAAAATCATTTTATGGAAGGGGGAGGGGGGTAACGAAAATGGGGAACGGGTGGGCAAGTGACAAATGGGCGTAGCTGCAGCGCATGGCGTATAATCATTGGTAGTAGCTGATCTCAGGGCTCAAGGCCCTGCCGTGAGTTTCATCAGTTAAATGAGAACAGAAAGAGGAAACGGAAACGTGGTTAGCCCTAAAGTGGGTGAGATGCCAATCTGTTCAGCGGCAATCGGCTTTGGGGCCACTTTACTTGATTCATTTTGCAATTTGCAAGACGCCCCTTTTAAGGACCTGCACATCCTTTTGGCCTGGCAACCTTTTCGAATTGCTTTTGTTGCGTCTTCTTCGTGCGGCCGGCCTACGCCAGGACCTGGGCGTTGACTTTGTAAAAAAGAAAACAAAAACAATTTCCGCTAAATTTACGAATGTATTTTGATTATGAAATGACGCACGTGGCGGTCTCTGCGGGTTGCGGGTTGGGGGAGGTGGATGCGAAATACAGGGCGTGGTCGCACTTGAAACTTTGCCTTATTGTTTGTAGCTACGCTTATTAAATTTGTTTGTTTGTTTTACTTGGGCTGCTTGTAAGACTGAGGGCAACATTGCCCGCAGAAAGTTTGTATATTAATGTAATACTTGGGCCATACAAAGACACGAAATGCGCTCAACCTTTAAAAGTGCCGAGCGCCTTAAAAGTCAGCAATCGTTGCCCGATTCTTGGCTTTTTGCAATTACTTTCATTTTGAAATTGTCATATTTTTGTTCACCTTCAATATTATTTTAATATTTATTCATTTCACAGTTGGCAAAGGTTCGCATAAATTTTAACTTTTAATAATATTATAAATTTTAATTCAAACAATTTTAGTAAAATAAATTATTGTCACTTTCAATTCAATACTCGTTCTCAGTGTAATAGCAACCACAACATGGGCCCTAGCATTATTTGTATCCATAGGAAAAAAAAAAAAATTGCATCTGATTGGTTTCGAACCCAGCAGACAGCACCGCTAGCTAACAAAAATTGTATGCTATGGTTAAAAACTAATAAAACTAGGTAATAAAACTTATACATGCATATGCCCCATCTGAAGAAAAATCACATTAGGCCTTTTTCTATGGCAGACGTTTTTTAAATGTCTTTCTGAATTTATTTTTTCTTAGTTTTTAACAAAGTTTGAAATGCAAATAAAGTTGGAGGCTTGACTTGGCTGCAATTGTAACCAATCATAATATTGTTTGCATTGTTGTGCTGCAATTAAATCTTTTGCAGTGTAGGTACGCACACTCACACACACACACACACACATACACACACACGTACATAAATTGAGACAATTTGCCTGTCATTGGGTTGTCAAGCTGGCAAAAATGCAATTTAATTCATAAATATAATTTTCATTTAATGAATTGGATCATGTAGCATGTGCCTTGTAACGCCTAAGTGTGTGTGTCGCTGTGTATGTGTGCCTGGCTGCATTACACACACACACACAAACACACACAGACACACACTGTCTGATGGCAACACTGACGTGCAACAAATATTTTACATGAATGACTCAAAGGCAGCAAAGAAGAAAAATGTTGTAAAGCAGCAACAACAAATGAGTGCAAAACTTTTCACATGAAAAACTTTCGTACACACACATACACACACACACACACAAACACCCAGCTACGTTCCTCTAACCCCAACATTCCGCTTCAAAACATTTTCTTGCTGCTTTTGGCAAAATCAACTTGATTAAGTGCACAACTTTGCATTGATGTTAGATATGAAAATGAATAGTTGGCATGTGCCTTTAAATACTACACACACACACACACATATATATATATATATCCCTGTTCAAGCTGTGCTCTGGCTAATTCCGTGGCCATTTCTCGCAAGCTTGACTTTTGGGGTACTGGTTATGCAATGCAATAGCTGCCAAGTGACGCCCCATCTAATCCTGATGCCTCACGCCTGTCCAGGTGAGCTGCTGCTGCTTGCCCCAAAATGGGGCAGGCAGTTACGTATATAAAAGAGCAAAAACTGCAACACAATGGCGACCCGTGGCAAGAGTCAAGCGGGGGTGCTGGAGATTAGGGGATGGCCTTGCATGTCCGTGTGGCATGTCCCACCCACAAGCACAGGCCCAGGCGCAGTCTCAGCCACAGCCTCGGCCTCGGCCTCGCCCTTACCCCCCATGTACCACAATGTCGTCTGCCATTGTTTGCGTGTCGTTTGGGAAGGAGAACAGCAGCAAAAGCAGCAGTAATAAAAATAACAACAAGAAACAACAACAACAATAACGAACTGCATTCAACAGAAATGAAAGAGAAACATACGAAATATTTTGGCCAAGTGTAATCCAAGTGGCTAACGAACGCCTGGCCCCTAGCATCAGCAGCATCAACAGCATCAACAGCAGCACGTGCCATTATACAAGGACACGGCACGGTTAACGGAATCGGAATCGGAATGGAAATCGGCTTGGAGTCCTTTACAAAATTTTGCCCACATTCATTCAGCTGCCAAATTGTAGTTACGAATGGTTAATGATCTTGTGTAAGAACGATAGGTCTTTAAATGCTATAAAAATTATGTGACAGCGATCTTACGGCCTTAAATTGAGCCAAACCGAACCAATTTTCATTTTTCAAATTTTTTTACAACGAAAATTTAAAATTTACATATGAGCTAGTTTTGTATAAAGAGAGAGTGAGAGAATTCGCTAAATGCTAAGTAAAACAGAAAAAAAACATTAATTCTTTTCTTAAAATTAAGAATATAAGGTTTTTTCATTGTAAAGCAAGGTTCGAGTCTAAAGGCAAGACAGTTTTTATTATATTTTTAATAATGAAAATTTACCCTATTAAATTTTTCGAAATATCAAAAACTAAACTGCCGACATTTTTAAAATATTTTCAGTTATCGAAAATTGTTGGTGCAAGGGAATAAGTAAATGTTAAGTTGTTGTTACTTTGTATTATCCAAAGCATTATTTGCAATTATGTGTTTGGCTACCAATACCACATAAGAAGCTATTTAAGAAAACCCCACAAAATGTTTGCCATTAGAAAATCACATCAGCATGAGGGAAATTAATTGACCGTAATCTTTGAAATATGAGCTTGCAATTGGCGATTAAGATGTTAATAAGCCTTTGCAATCTAAGGCATGTGTGTGTTTAACTTGGCGTTTGACATTTGGGAGTTGGGTTAATTGAAGTTAGCTTCAATTACAACAATGAGGCCATATCTCTCAATCTGACAGGTTTTAATAATGCTCCCTCTCTCTCTCTTTCCTCTAAATCCTGCTTCGTCCTTCGCTGCTGATGCGCCATTTTACAGGCCATTGCCTTAGTCATGAGTGGGGAGAGGGCGCCCAATGTCAAGTCAGTTGTCAGTTGGCGTCAGGCAACGTCTACAAAATGGAAATTTCCTGTCTATAATTTATCAGCAGCATAAAATGCAAAATACAAAATATGCTCGAACATGCAATACCCTGGGCACAGTTGTCCCCCAATACATATGTATCTTTATATATATATATATATATATATATATATATATATATATATATATATTGTTGCTGGGTGTTTGCCAGTGTGTGCAAATGACTGCACTTTGGGCTTTTGAGATTTGCATGCATAAGAATGATTGACATTGGCAGGGGTTCAAATGAGGGTGAGGGGGTGGGGGGGAGGACATTGCTTTTAAAAAACAACAGTTAACGGCGTCGTCCTGTGTGCTGGCAATTCCATTTGCGATGTTCTGGCTGGATGCTTGCCCACTTTTCCCAGTCAAATGGAATTTTTTGTAGTTTTTGTTTTTTTTTTTGGGCTCAAGGTGCCTTTTATAAATACTCCGCTGACTTTCCCAAGAGTTTTCACTCTAAATAGACATAACAGTAGACAACATTCTGGCTGCAAATCAACAAATTGCTGTTATTTTCACACGCCAGTACTGAAGGCGACAAGAAAAGTGGTAAATAGGGGTGGGGCATGGAACACACTCCGCCCCAGAATTGTGCCGAAACGCTACGGAATATGCGCCAGCAGATCGCACTGGCTAATGCTCAACAGATGCTTGCCAAAATAACTGTAAACTGTTTTTAACTGCGTCGATAAGCCGGGCACTTGGCTTGCCAAGACCGAGGAGCGGTGCCTGCTGCAGTGCATGGATCGCTTCATGGACTCCTTGAAAGTGGTATCCGTCACCTACATCAGGCGACATCCAGCGTCCCTGCTCTAAAGCAAATGCATCCATTAATGCATCGACATATTATTAAAAGTTCAAGTGAATCACGATCATTTTTATTCGGGGGCAAGAGTGTGGGTTTATCTTTTAGTTACGTATATTCGCATTGCAACTTATATAGATGTTATTCCAATATTATTTAAATTATATATAATTATATTTTTATTATAATTATATTTTTGCCACATTTTACGTATTGAAAACTATTTTCATTGCAATTAGGGTTTATTAACAAACCATTTATAGATGGGTTACCTTTAGACTTTTTAATATCAAAAACATATTGAAAACTTGCCTTAAAGCGGGTCACAGTGTCAAATGCTTTTGTTGAAGCACATATTCTTCAAACTTTGGGATTTAGCATATTAAATTCGTTGACATCCAAAGCTAACAAGTAGTAGCCCCTCTTTGATATCCAGGGAGGGGTTCGTTTCCCCTCAACAAGTACTCGTGAAAATAAGCCACTCAAAAGTATTTATGCGCATGCATTTGTTGAGGGTTTGTGGTGGTGCTGAGATGTGGTGCCGTGCGACAAATCCACATGCCAGAAAAGTTGTCAGTTTTGAAAAGTGTAATAAAAGGAGCTGGATGCCATAAGGACAAGGCCTTGTGTGTGTGTGTGTGTGTGTGTGTGGACAACAAATAACGAGCAGAAAATAAAACGCATGCAAATAAGGCGATGAATACGTTAAATAGATGAGGCGTGGAATATGCAAATCAACAGACGGCTTTACTGTCTCTCTGTGCGTGTGTGTGAGTGAGTGTGTGTGCGTGTGGGTGGGTGTGGTGGTAGTTTAAGGTGAATCCTAAGGAGCACGCAGCTGTTGGGCACACGATGACGTCAACAAATAAAAGGATTACAGGCAGCGCGAAGCAACCATAAAAGGGACAACGAGCACAACAAATGCACAGAGAAACATTTAAATTGTAAAAACAGACGCACACACACACACACACACAAGCACACAGCATATGTCCTAACATATGTAAAGTCACCTCTACAAGAGCGAACACTTTTATTGGGTTGCCTTTCGTGCATACCCTACAACGCAAGCTGTATGGGCTATATACAGTTTTTTTAATAAAAATGTTTTGTTTTTTAATTATTGTATTTCAAATAATTGATTGGTGAACTAGTTTAAAAATTGCTTAATAATTACATTCAATTATGTTGAATTTCGTTTACTTAATAGGCCTTTAAAAATATAGGCTGTGACTTTAGTTTCTAACAATTGTTGGTATCTGTCAGTCGATCATACTGTAAGTTTGTGTGCGCGCTACAAAATTGTTTAGTTTTGCTTTTTCCGTTGCCTTTTTGTAAGCCCTTTAAGCAGTTTTCGGCGTATGTGTTCGTCCTCTGGCTTGTTTTGGACTGCCTTCCCTGCATTAAGTTAACATTTAAGTATAATTTATTTTAAATTAATGCTCCGCGCTTAACTGCTAAATTGAGTTTTTGACTGCCAGCCAGACATGGAATTCCATTCCAAGTTGGTTTGCTAAAAATTGGCTTGATCGTAAAACTTGGGGTAAATAAACAGAATATGATATACATTTTCAAACACATTTTATGGTTTTTATAAGTTTCTTGATAGTTTTTATTTTTATATACAACCTGGCCCAGAGTATCTCCTAGTCCAGCTGTCCAAGACAGAGTGCTTAAAACGTATATATATTTTTAATTTCACACACGTTTTGTTAAGTTTTCGCTTGTTTTTCATTTAGTTTTCCCAAAAGTTTGCAAAACGAAATCAGTTCGAAAAAAAACGAACTACAAAATGGCCAGCGCCTGGAGGAACTCGCACATAAGCTCGGATTGTGACGTGGATGTAGATATCGTAACTTCATTATCACCAACAACATCATCACTAGATCCGATTTTATATCAACAACCTTCGATTTTATATCAACATCCTTTTTCACATTCGTCAAACAGACCTTTTGATGGTCTCACGCTCCGCAATCTGAAGTGGCAGCAGTTGAAGTGGATGCAACAACGGCAGCAACAACAACTGATCAAGTTGCAACAGAACAAACACCAGCCGCCGTGGTCGCTGCTTGTTGGCCCAACTCTGGTCAGCTACGGGCCAAAGTTGAGCAACATTAAGTGGCAGCAAAAACCGGCAACATGCCAAGAGTGCGACAGTCTGTTGAAGAGGGCGGCGTTGCAACCGAAAGTGTTCGGCCCGCCGCAAGTGCTGCCAATAAAATGGCTTGCAGGAAACCAACTCAACTCAACCTCAAACGAGTTCTCGTGGCGTTCTCTTGCGGATTTCGGCATTCAGCCATTATATCCGCCCGATCTGTCTCAGTCGCCGCTTTATGCAGACCACGCCCCGCAGCCGAGGTGCCCCCTGACTGCGGCAAATCTAAATGCGGGAATTGAGGATGTTAATATCGCTTTCTATCGCACAAGCCCCTCTCAGGCGGTAGTAAGTGTTTATTGAATTTCCCTATTGTTCAAATTTAATTCTTTATTTTTATTAATTATTCATTATTTTTGGTTTCTTTCATTTTGCATTTTTCATTGGCTGTGAATCAAGCGCTGTGAAGGCTTGGAAAGCATTGTGAGTGAGCTCTAAATGAAGAAGATTTTATATATCATATATGTCATATTTTTTATACCATAGCTATGAAAGACAAGTTCAAGTTCCTTTCGCCAAGCGAGGCTTTATTTAGTTGTAACTAACCCAAACCTCAATGGGCTTAAATTTATGTTTGTCTTTTTTATTGATAAAATGCTTTATAATTTTAGCTTAAGTTGAAACATTTACCAAATGAAGGCAATTCAATTTAACTTACTTGATTTCATTTGATTTGATTTCAATTGCACTTTATTGAATTATTTTCAACTGCTGACTCTCTGTCTGCAAAATAAAACTGTCCAGAGCTGTAATTTAATTTTATAAAAAATTTTGAAAACAGAAATCACCAGTCAATTTACGTGTTTCTGTTCATCTTTACCTATTTCGTGGCAGAGCATATTATATATTTATATTTACAAATTCTCTGATTTGATTACCGAATGTGTAAGGCAAATGTACATATTTGTGTCTGTCTGTCTGGGAATACTATATTAATTTATCGCCTTCTTACTTAATCGCAAGGGTATTTAGTCTTTTAACTACTCAAAATTTATATTAAGTCTATTCACAATAGATTTGATTTTTTAATTCATAAAAAATTTTTGAAAAAATATAACAACATAATTTAGTTTTAAAGTACCCAAAGAATTCAGCCATATTTACAACATGTTAGCAGTAATTTCAAATGCTAAAAGTTTTTCTCTTTTCACAGCACACATACACATTCAATTCTCTAAAAAGGGCATTTAAAATTGCGTTCACATAATGAAAGTTGCGTGAACTTTTACATTTGGGTCAGAAACTTGGCAAGCAAACCCTTTGTTTTCATGTGCCCACATTATTTCGAATTCCATTTTTACAAAATGAGCATAGATTTTGAAATTCTGTCAAGAATTGTGCAACACTAAATTGTTTAGTATTTTCATATATAGTCGTCAAACTGTTATTGTCCAAATTATAAAGTGTCACCATGAGCAATGGAAAGGTGGCAGTCGAAAACTTAACCGAATCCAGTCCTCCACCGCGCTCCAGCAATGTGCGGCGGCTTATTCAGATGTTCGAGAAGCTATACGGCGTACCGAGTGCCTCGCAATCAGTAGTCCGGGCCGAGACAGAACTGTCCGATTCCCGATCCAAATCTGTGGACGCCATCACATTGCTGGTGAACGGAAGACGCGTTGCTCAGACTATTCTACGAAATAGTGCGGAATAGTGCCGTGCGGCCAAAGGGACTGGACTGGATGCCAGAGCGTAAAGTGTTGCAATGTTAAAATTTCCAGTGATTTACTTAGGATTTTTAATGTATTGAATGTATTCGAAATTTGTGTGTTTTTATTAAAAAGTCAATTTTTAAGTATTTGCTATCGATTAACTTGTTATCTGAAAAAGTGCATTTTATATGTTGATCGATTAATCTCAATGTCAGCTAAATTTTTAAATACGTTTTTTGAATATTCCCAACCCAAAGTGCTTTATCTGCTGTCGTTGAACTTGAATAGCCCTTGGAACGCGGCCATCTTTAAATGTGCTCTTCAAAGTCAATGCACAGAATAAGCTGTGAGAATACTGCCCACTCACAAGTCCCAATCGAATTCTGTTGCAAGTGCCGCACATTGCCAAATGCTTTCGAATCGCTCGCTCTCTGGGTCTGGTGGTCACAAGTTGACCAACTTTTCCATTGGCTAATTGTTTGTGCATTCCGGTTGAAGAGCATTCCATGTGTCCGTTGGGGCCCAGATACCTTAAATGGCCCTGACTCAGCTACTGCTGAGTACCGTAAGATGCATGCCACATTCCGATGCACCAATTATAGTCATATTTGCAGTGTTTTATTTATTATCAATTAGAAATTCGATGAAGCCCAATAATGTCATCGAGTTGGCCGCTGTCAGAAACAGGCAAAAGCGTTGCCGTTGTTGTCTGTTTGCATTTATCGCAAATTGGTCCAATGAAAGACAGCATCACCAATATCAACAACAACACCAATGTTGCAGACACACGCACACTCACACACACACGCATATTTGCATTTTGATTCATTTTACCATTAGCCCATTTATGTAGGCTACGATATTGTATACCCTGTGTATTTCGCAGAGGAAGAGAGCATAATATAACACAATTAATCAATCCTGTTTATATATGTATAAAGTCTATATACAGTCAGTACACTGATCAGCCTTAATTTGGCTTACACTTCCTACAAAACTATATTAACCCCTATTAACAGATAGCTCAAAATCAATTTGAGCTTTTATTAATTTTCATTTTTTTCCGCATTATTGAAAACTGGAGGACAGAGGACTAAAGCGGTTTTTGATCAAAAATTAGTTATCTGGTGCATAGAGCTTTAATTTATTTAAGATTGAATATACTCTACATTTTAATCTGTCTCTCTTTTAGTATTCAATTTTAATTTCCACAAACATACTTCCTATTTTAATAGGAGTTTTCAGCACTTTTCAATATGTTAAAACAATTTTTTTACATAGTCTTTTTCTCTCGATTTTTTTTTTTGGGTTGCGCATTTGAACTTTCTGCAACTCCTGTAGAGAACACTTACTTATAAAAAGCACACACACACACACACGCTCTAACATAAACACACACACACACACATGTGCTTGAACATTGTTTTATTTGCTTGGCTTTGTTTTGCATTTCGCTTGAGTTGTTAAAATGTTATGTCCCAAAATTTACGTGTTGCGCACTGAATGGGCGTGGCACACAGGCCACCCACTTTTTGTGCATGTATTTGTTTGTTTGTTTGCTTCTTTTATTTATTTGTTTGTTTGTTTGTTGGCGCCGTGTGATTTATGCGTTGGCAATGTGTAAACTTTGCTGCGCTCATATTTCAATTTTTTGTTTAATGTCACTCTTCTTCTACTTCGTCCGATATGTTCGTTGCCAATTCTCGTTGCTGTTGTTGTTGTTTGTTCAGCTTAAATATTGCGCATACCAGCATCAAAAGTTGACTCGCAAAAGTTGCCGTCGCAAAAATCACAAACTGATTTACTACTTTGCGGTCACGCCCACAAACAGAGCCGCCGCTCAACGCCCCAAGCCAGAAACAATTTAAATTTGAACGATAAAACGGGCGCCAAAAACATTTGCGGCTTTTGCTGTTATCGCTGCCCGTTATGGTTATTCCGACTTAACCGATATTTATGTGGTTCATGCATTCTGCGGTCAACCGCTTGCCAACTAGGCAAACCAATTTGAGGCGTGTCAACATAGTGCGGTTGGCTGCCAACGGGTCGTATGCGTATTTTGGTAGAACCTTCTATTGGTAACTAGCTGATAAATGAGGTTTAACTGATTTGCTGAATGTTGGCAGCAGAGCCACAGTTACAAATATAAAATGTGGTAAGCCCAGCTGAATGTAAAATATATGTGTATTTATACTTGTTTAAATAATATATATAAAATTTTAAAGTTGAAGTGAAGTTGAGTCGACACCAGTTAAAATCTATTTGCCAGAATTATCTTCTTGCCAATAGCCATGAATTAAAAGAAATATCATAGAATATGGCAACATATATTGAAGTAGCGAATGGACTGTTTCCAAATTTCAAGCCCATTTTGAATTAGGAGATCCCCAATGCCAGCAAGCACAAGGCTGTTTAAAATATTAGTAAAAACTTGGCACCAACAATTTTGAAAAACAATAAAATCTATATGTTTTTTCTGAAAAAGTGTGAGGTGTGAGTTGTTTGTAAAGACAGATCGTAGGGTTCAGGGTATCTCCTAGTCGGGCGTATCCGAATCGAGCCTTCTTGTTTAAACTGTTCTGTTTTTGCAGACTTGATTTCAAGTTCTGGCGATTTTCATGTGTTAGGGCCACTGTATAATTGTTATTGGCTAATAAAAGAAGCCTACATAATTTCAAGAATTTTACGTGCAACTTAAGCTTCTGCTGCCAGCTGCTACTGTGGCCCGCTTGAGTCTATTAAAAACTTTGCATATCAACTTCATTTCATTAATCAAACGCTCATCACTTAAAGTTATCCTCTTCCCTGCCGCATGCCCCGAAGCTGCTGCTGGTAGGTGCTGGTAGGTGGCAGCTGGCGCCAACTTTTAGCTTGCAACTTGAAACTTGCAACTTGCAACTTGAGTTTCTGAGCTGCTGCTAATAAACAAATCAACTGCCGGCTGACAAAGTTATGCAAAGCGCATTAGTGAGGCGTCGGTGGCGGGTGGGCGTGGCGGGGGGAGGCGTTTTGATGGGTCCCGACAACTGACAGCTCAAAATTCTTGTTGTTTTTTCGGGGCGATGTCATAAGACTTGGTAAAGGTGTGTTAGTGTGTGTAAGTGGAGTTGCAGGATGCGCAGGAAGATAATGATGATGGCGATGATTATAGTGAAGACGCTGTTAATTTGAAGGCAGGCAATCAGCTGCTTATATGCAAATGCCGAGGCCCAGAAATGGAGTTAATGGCATGTTTAAACGGCTTAATAGCCAGGTTTACGTTAATTATACGTGTGCGTCTGAGTGAGTGTGTGTGTGTGTGTGTGTGAGTGTGTGTGTGAGGGTGTTCGTGTGCCACTATGCAAATCCATCAGCATGCAGCTGGCCTTCACGCAAGTGTCCATCTGTGCTCTGTGGTCATTTTGCAGAGAAACAGTATAGGGGAAAACGGGGGGAGGGGGCGAGAGGGGGCAGTGGGCGAGAGAGAAATTGCTTGGCACATTCAATACGACGCTTGGTGTCCAATGAGCTCGTTCTTATTCTCGCCTTGACACATCCTTTTGGCCATTTATTTTGCGGCTTCCCAGCCAGTGTGCCAGCAGCTGCATGTGGGCCACGTCGGTGGCATCCTTCCGCTTTGGAAGCACGCAGGCATTTTATTGTGTGGCCAGCCCTCTAGTTCTTCACCACGATGATGATGATGATGATGATGAGACTGAGGCATCCTTGTGCACTAAATGAAATGTGCTGCAAAATTGTGCGCAGAAGCAATTGACATCCAATTTAAATTCATACCGAAAAATATTTTTCGTCTGGAAAGCGCTCAATTTCGCGCCCTACCTCGACTTCTGGGTTAACAGAGCATATTGGGTTTGTGCAAAGTTTTAAAACACATTCGTGTATATCGATTTAATTTCTACATTTCCTCATTTATAAGCGAGTATCGTGCTATCGGTTACATCCGACTGCGATTTTCTGTCCCTGTCCATCTCTCCGTCATTTTTTTTTTAAGTTCTCTTTTTTCCGTTCTGCTCTATTTAACTTCTACTGCTTTGGTTTTTTTTTGGATAAATCTTTAATTTATGGCAAGCGGATGACTTAATTTATTCTTTGCTTTACACCTCTCCTATCTGTTTTTACTATCCATTCCTTAGATTTCCGCTTACATCTCTGCTAATTACACCCAATTGGCTTTTAATTTCGTTTCATTTATCTCATCTTTGCTTCTGAAATTCCTCTTTGAACAAAAAGGAGGAAGAGGATGTGAAATGTCCTAGAGCGTATTGGCTCTTGATTTCCTTTCATTTATATCATCTTTACTTTACAGCTTCAAGAGGCAGCAAAAGGGAGATGTTCTTAAAGATTTTGCACTCCCCCACTTGCAACCCTCCCCCCAACCTCGCACCCGCACTTTGTTTCCATTAGTGAAATAAAACAAGCGAGGATTACTTAACATCACTGAAATTTTAAAACACTTGAAATTTGAATAGCCTTTAGATACAACTTGTTAATAGTTAAACCGCAGCCATATTAGGCAGTCGACTTTCGTGCAGATTTTGCCTTTAGGTAAAGTTTTTGCATGAAACTTTCGCTGCCATTCAAGGGCGGGACGCAGCCCAAGATTTGGGCGAGCCATTTACCAAGTGCAACTATAGCCTCGCCGCACGAGCAGACACTCCTCATCACCTGGCGGGATAGGGAACATAGCATCAGAGGGCTATCTTAATACGAAAGGAACGAATTTCAGGTAGGGTTTAGACCTGTGCGAATAACATGATATTTACCACGTTCGAAGCTTTTTAGGCTAGATACGGGCGAGAGATTAGTGCTTGAGCACTCCATGGCCATCCTCTGACTTGATATATTCCTATCTAATACATAGAGATTTTGCTGCTGCTCAATCTCTTCTGCTTCATCAGGCGCCTTTGGCAGCTCCTCAATTTGGATCGTACTCTCAGTGGGTTCAGTCAACTGGCACAGCTGTAGCTTCCAATTGTCCAGACAGAGATCTGTGGCCTGATCCCCGCACGTGGTTTTTGATAGTCGCATTTGCACATATCGGTGTCCCAAATAGGTGCCATGCTCAAATTTTGCCACCGTTTCGGCGACACGTCCGGACAGCGATTCCATATTGCAGTCGTCCGTTTTTTCTGATGGATGCACCCTGCACTCGCACATTCCCTCGAATTTCTCAATGAGCAGCTTCACATTTCGACTGGTGTGCAAGTCCATGCAGGACGCGTGCTTCTTCTCCATTATTGCAGTTACGAATTACAGACGAGACAAAGAAAAAAATTAGAAAAAGAAATGATCCAACTAGTAAAGTCAAAATGTGAAATAGAATTACTGAATTTATGAAATGGTATCGTGGGTGTTTATACTAAACGAGAAATGAAATAAACAAAAACCAAAAAAAAAAAACTCAGAGCCTGCTCGACTCCTCTGGCTCTGCCATTGTCATGACTTGTCCTGCCAGCACATCAATCACAATCAGTGTGCCAACATTTATGGCTGCTTGTTGGCTGTCAGACTTGGCATATTACACATACGCCCCGTTCGCCCCGATGACAGCCCAAAGCAGCGATCAGAACGCAAGAGCTCAAGAGTCTCTCGTGTCACGTAGATTAAACACATTAACAAGACGTGCCAAGTCATCGCCCAAGGAGGATGCTAAGCACCCAGGGCTTACCAGGAAGCCAAAGATTATCGCCAAGCAACTTGTTGGCTGACTTGTGAATGCGCAAATTCTCATTGCAGACATCATTTAAATGTTGACTATCATTCGGCCAATGAAGTCCGCATTTGAAAACATCGAATCTTGCCGTTAAGTGACCAGAAAGCAGTTCTATGTTAAAGGAGCCAAATGAAAATATTAACTTTGGCATCAGAAACGATTATTGCAGATAAGTTAACACAGAGATGATGAAACCAAGGTTTAACTGGATAGTTCCATCTTAAACGGAGGAACAGAACTAAACAAACAATAATGCGTACAAGAAAAAATCCAAAAAGTTTGGGCTTAAAAAGTATTCTGATTCAAGAAGTGAAATATATATAAAAAAAATATATTAAATAAAAGTTCAACTAAATTTATTGAATTCAGGAAATCTGGAATAATTTTGAATTAATCAGAGAATATTTGAACAGAACAATATTATACTTTAATTTAGAAGGAAGTTTTTCTCTGAGTGTAGCTATAGAAAGAAAATAAAAAAAAGCAAACCATTCAACTGTTAAATTAGCTGCAACAAAATTTCACACAGAGCTTGTGCCGGCCTGCCTGCTCGGAGAAACCCAAAACCACAATGCTAACCAGATGGTTAATTCAGCCGATATCCTCTCTGCATTCAGGTGAATGTAACCTGCCTGTCATACAATTTGCATGATGATTGCCAACTGCTGGCTGACATGTGACCGTGTGTGTGTGTGGGTGGGTGTGTACTCACAATACGGCAAATGGACTATTGGCCCTATTGGCCCGCTTCCCAGAACCCAGGCAGAACCGCATGCGGGCACGTCAATGCCGTTAACCAGAAACAGAAATTAGAAACGTGCCAATTGGCAGGTGAATGGCAATGGAATTGGTCGCAAACATGGCTCGCTTCAATTGAATTGCATTTAACGAACAAATTGTTTAATTATCATTTCGCCTCTTTTATCTCTTTATAGTTGTGTGCCACAACGGGCAGCTGGACGCGCAGGACACGCCGGGCGGACAAACATAGGTCGGACACAAATGCGTCTAATTAGAATTTTGAATGTTCGGCGCAACGGCTGAGCGTGGTACGGGCTAACAGATTGCGGTCTAAAGCGGTGCCAACATCGCATTGACATCGACATCAACAACCACATTCGACATTCGACTAATAGCGGAGGCGATACTTAAAGTCCAAAGCAGTTGCAATCAAGGCCGCCACATTGGAAGGAAAACGCCTTTTCACGGCAGTTAACAAGTTTTTAACTGGTTCAACCATTGCCCGCGAGCTGAGACAGCTAATGGTAAGCCAGCAACATTCTTCATAAAAGCGAATCCCCCTGTACCCCACTCCTGCTTCTCTGCTCCTGAAATATGCCATCTGTACCATCTGTATATATATATATATATATATATTCTTGCTGCTTCATAACCAAGTTCGTCTGTCTATTTCTTCGAAAACTAATCCCTCAATTTTGAAACTCTGTTTATCTTGGTAGGGATGCGTATGTCGTAGGAAAGTTAGCTATAAATTTGAGACTATTTCAAATAACTTTTATTTTGTTTGGTTTAATAAACCATATCATAAAGCTGCCACAGTTCTCATATCAGTTTTTCTTCTACAATTAAAACAGGAGATACCAGTAGATACCCTAAATCCTGCGATATATCGTTACACAAATAGGAAGTCAAATAAAATTTGAGTTGCATGAATATCTATTCACTGCACAGTGGAGTGCAACTTTGCTACACTACACTACACGCTAGGACATTTAATTTTTGCTGATCCACAGAAACGTGTTTTGTTTTTTTTGCAATGTGATCTTTAAGCCCATTTGGTTGCTCTTCCAACAGACGAGAAACACGCCGCTAAGTGGCGATGAACCCGACGAGGAGCAGATGGCGGCGGGCACAGACAACGAGCAGCAGCAGCAGCAGCAGCAGCAGCAGGATGAGGAGCAGCAACCGGCTCCGCAGAAGCAGAAGCACACAAATGAGCTGCAGGGGCAGCCGGCAACGGCGAAGCCGCTGCAGCGACGCCAGCGACAACGGAAGCGGGTGACAACGCAACAGCAACAACAGCAGCAGCAGCAGCAACGAGGCGCCGGCAGTGCCGCCTCCGATGCGGACACGGATTCCAGCTCGTGCGAGGCGGGAGTCGGCGGCGGCGGCGGCGGCGGTGCGACCTCGGACGCAACTCGCAACCGCACCCGAGTCAGCTATGCGCAGCGGAACCTCAGCGACCAGGTGGTCTACGAGCAGTACAACGACGATGAGGCAGATGACTATGACGAGGAGGAGGACGAGGGTGAGGGCGAGGAGGAGGGAGAGGATTATGATGACTACGACCAGCTGGGCACGCAGCGGCCATCCTTGAAGACATCGCTGAGCGTGCGCAGCTCGGCGCCCGCTGGCTTGGCCGGAGGAGATATGGGCACTGAGACTGGGACACTGCGCAACAAGCGCAAAACGAAAACACGTCAATTCTCGCAGCGGGCCAGCTCCTATGCGGTGGACGCCTGCCATGGCGAGGCGGATGCGGATGCACTGGACAAGCGTCGCTGCATTTCCAAGGGACAAATGCGCGGTAGGCTAACGTTATTTACTTTACTTGATTTCGATTTTCGTATTTTGATGGCTTTCAGAGTTCCGCGAGGCATTTCGCCTGTTCGACAAGGATGGCGACGGCTGCATAACCAAGGAAGAGCTGGGCACCGTTATGCGCTCCCTGGGACAGTTTGCGCGTGTCGAGGAGCTGCAGGAGATGCTGCAGGAGATTGACGTGGATGGTGGGTACCCCACACACACACTTAGCTGTCCTGTCCTCTCTTTCTCTCCTCTTCCTCTTTGCTTGTCTCGCTGCAGGTGATGGCAATGTGAGCTTTGAGGAGTTCGTTGACATACTCTCCAATATGACTTATGAGGACAAGTCGGGTTTATCCTCGGCCGATCAGGAGGAGCGCGAGCTGCGCGACGCCTTCCGTGTCTTTGACAAGCACAATCGTGGCTATATTACCGCCTCCGATTTGCGCGCCGTGCTGCAGTGCCTGGGCGAGGATCTCGACGAGGAGGACAGTAAGTTGTGGCCATATCTCATTTTTTTTGCCGTTGCCCCCATTGATTTTTATAGTTGAGGACATGATCAAGGAGGTGGATGTGGATGGTGATGGGCGCATTGATTTCTATGAGTTCGTTCATGCACTCGGCGAGCCGGAGGACTCGCAGGAGAACGATGATGAGGAGGAGAACACCACATCGCCGCTTCCCACGCCCAAGTCCACAGTCTCGTTGAGCTACGATTGAGAGATTCGCTTCAGTTTTACATTTGCTCATATCGAATGATAACGATAACGCTAACGATTACGATAACGATAACGATTACGATTATACGATAATACGAGAGGCCGTGGGTAGGATAATCATTTTCAAATATCAAACGCTATTTGCTCCAAACGCACAGCTAAACGAATTGCAATGAACAATTAACGAGTAAAAATTAATTAATTAGTTAACAAAATATTGAAAAAAAATTTAACGATTACTTTATGCGCATTGGGCCACAGCATAATTAATATAAATATGATAAATACTATTAGATGCCAACTCACTTAAATTAATGATATTAATTATAATTCGATTGACATTAACATATATACATAAATATATATAAATTGATATACTATATATAATATTTATTAGAGATCTCTTAAAATTGAACATTAAATCAAAAGTACTTATAAATCGAATTCAACTCAAAACTAAACTACTTATATGTTATCTTAACTTGACTTAACTATATACAATTTTGATCAAAATCGATTTTTCAAAACATAAACATATCAAAGTCGCCTCTGATTAAGTATTCATTCATCCGACTTTCAACCAAGCATTCAACCACCCACCATATTAACCCAAATCGAAAACTAAACCCCAAAAATGATTGCCCAATTTTGCGGCGCTTTAGCAGATACTCCAAATAGCAGAAACAATAAATTTTATTCCATCTTATTTCTTATAATAATGTACGTAAGCAATTCTCTACTTCCAAATTCAACATAAAAATACTTCTGAATACAAATACGAACACGAATACATATATGATTATATTGCTATTAGCTAAATAAATTTGTCATATATACACATATATATACATATTGCTCAATTAATGTAGCAGCAGCGTCTACAAACGGCAAAACTTTAATTAAAATTTAATGTACAATTTTTATCCAATCGACAAACGAAATAAAATTCAAAAACAATAAATGCAACATTAAAAACTAATATTTATGCTGTTTTTTTTTTTCTTCTCTTTATCAAAGCGAGCAGGGATTAAGTTGGCTAATTGGTATGCCATATGAAATTAGCTAAAATGTTAAGTTAATCCTCAACTGTAGCTGATATGAGATTAGTCCTTGTATGGACGTTAAACAGCGTTCAGCTGTTGGCTTTAATGTTAAAGAGCCTGCACAATTGACAGCCCGCACGTTTGTGAAGACAAATCAATGCAAACTCACAGAACCGGAACCTTTTTGTCTCAAATCTCACCCGCTCTCTGGCCCCAAAAGGGCAGCCAATGTGAGAGCTCGACAATTTGCCGTAATTTAAAAATAAATTACCATATATTTGTGCGTCTGTGGGTGGGTGCTCAGCACTCAGACACACACACATGTACTATATCCTTTTACACTTGTATAAATATTAGCATGTCGAGTGGACGCATGCCAAAAAGTAGGCAACAGTTTTTGTTGCCACAATCAATAAAAGTAACAAACAGCAGCAGCAGCAGCAGCTTCTATTGAATGGGATCGGGCCACTGTGCGGTCAGCAGCAGCATCAGCAGAAGCAGCAACGGCAGCAATTCTTTCCCAAGGCGAACATCCAGGCAGCGACACAGGACACAGGCTGCGGCTGCGGCTGCGGCGGAAACTCTGGAGGCTGCGTTGGCAAAAGTAACATTAATGGCCATGTAAACGACGCAAGTCAAGTGCTCCGCCAGCAAATTATTAGGGGCCCCCAGAGTTCAAAAACATACAAGCACACACGCACACACCCACCCACCCACACACACACACACACAGACACAGAGAGTCTCTTAACGAGCTGTGCGTTGAGTTGTTTTCTGGTTATTTGGTTACTGGGGGCGTATGCGTAATGTTGTGCTGTCAGTTTTGTCAAGAGCATCTATGTGGTTTTCTTTTTTTTCCCCGGTCAAAGTAAGCATATTAAACAGCCAAGTGCCTCTGCATAGCATAGAATTTAAATACAATCGAACAATGTTTTATATGTATCTACAATATGCCCATCGATAAGTGCTCTTATTCAGTGTCCAGTGCTAGTTGCGTGCCATTCATTGCCAATTCAATTGATGGGGGACTAAATCAATGTCCCCGCGCAACTTTTACTAGCCACCACCGGTCCCAATCCCAACTCGAGTTCTCTCCTCGGACTGTCAATTTGTTGCCGAGTGGCCTCAGCCAGGAGGCGGGCAACAGGGCGACGGTTCCCCTTGGGCACTTAAGGCTAACAAAACTTTTTATGCTTTTAATTATGAGTTCTAAAATTGTTGTAGGCTTTTGGCTGATTAACAACTTGGCCCCTGGGGAACCGAGGAGCGCGATGGACTTTGTTAACTCATTTTTCGCCAATTTGCGTGGCTATTTAACTGGCATCCAACATTTTTATCTGTTTATATAAATATATAAGTATATATATGTTTTTGATGTCCATAAATTTCTGCACTCGCGGCTATCATTTCTAATTAATTTTAATGAGCGCGGCACGGCCCTGCTCCCCTGCCCCTCAAGCGTGTGTCCGTGTCCGTGCCTGTGTGTATCTGTGTGTGTCATCTGATTGATTGATATATTGCTAAAACTGCTGCATGAAGCAACGAGTGCGTGTGTGTTGTTGTTGCTCTGCCATATCGCAGCGATGCCGCATAAATCACAAGCCGTGCCACCATATTGCCAATCCCGTAAGTTGATGCTATTTAAATACCCTAACTTTGCTCGGCCACATCGACTATCAGGAATCGCAACTTTGTCACTAAAACATTTTAATTTATAAAAAAGTGTAAAGCAAATCTCAAAATCTTGTTAAAAATTATGCCAAATTTAACAAAGATGTAGAGTTAAATTGAATATACATTTTTGATTTTCCCAAATCCTTTAATCTCGCTAACTTATTTTAGAAATTACCATTTCCCTTTTTAATTTATTACTCGAATTTTATTTTTAATCGACTTCGTGCACAAAACTAGTATTTTTTTGATTTTTGAAAATCAAGCGAAAATGTTATAAAAATGTATCGATACTTTTTTAAAACTGAACCGATATAAATTTTTAATTTTAAAATAATATTGATTACCAGATCATTTGATAATTAATTTCATTTCATAAAGAGTATATCTTTACTCAAAAGTTTTTAGTATATGCCCTATAATTTATTAACTTGTTTATATATGAACCACCTCAAAAAAATTTAATAATTGTATTAAAAATAAAAATATTAATTTTTGAAAAATATCAGAAATGATTCGAAATTTTGATCTGTGGAGAAAGGAGAGAAAAATGCCTGACGGTTAACCTTGCATATCTTGCACACAAAACCGATAAAGCTTGAATTGAGTAGTGTATTGGGATCCCGTTACTTTTGCTTCCTCCGTTGAGTTGTTATTTTCTTTTCTGTGTGTGTGTGTGTGTGCTACATGCATTGTCATAATAAAAACATAATTGCGATAATATGAAATACATTGTTGTTGGGCAAACAGCCATAAATCAGCCAAGATTCAGAACGAGTTGAGGGGCCCATTAAAGGCGAAAAGCAAGTGAAGCCCACTTCACCGAAATACTTATGGCTGGATATGGGGGCGTGAAGTGGAAAAAGGTGCTAAAGCTTAACGATGCACAATCAAAATTAATTGCTTTAATTACGACCGCAAACTCTGTTTGAGACGAGCGGGAATTTCGATTGTTTTTAAATTAAAAGGATATCTTTAACATTTTCACGAATTTGAAAAGAGTATATTGTGTCCATGTTTGAATTTTCTTGAAAAAAGAAAAAAATCAATGTTTTACTTTCATACTGCAAACGAGTATTGCGTAGTCGGTTACAGCCGACTGCAATGTGCTTAATTGTTGTTTTGTTGGGTAGGCAACCATGTCAATTATATTAATATGGTATACATACAAATCCGGTTATTTGGCTGCTCGGTTCTTGGTTCCAGATTTATTTTGATCATTACACAATTTATTAACTGCAATTTATGGTGTGTGAAATTCGGAAATGTGTTTGTTATATATAATATATATTCATATCCATGACAACGACTGTTTTAACACTGTTTTGTAATATTTTCTTGTATCACCATCGTTATGTTTCTGTGTCCGTTTTGTTGTTGTTGTTGTTATTGTTGTTGTTGTTGTTGTTCAATTGCCTAATCCTTGACGGCTAACTTGGCTTGCAGCAGCTTTTCCAACTTTAAGCAGAACTCAGACTTGGCAATGCCCGTATCCAATAGCACCTCCCCGTCCCTACGCTTCCTGGCCAGCAGCGGTGGATCAGCGGCGACCGGTGTCCGCCCCCCGGACCGCTGCCCATCCAACGCACCCAGTGAGGGCGTAGCCGCCCCCGTGCCGGGCGATTGCCTGCCACCACCAACGGTGCCGCCGGCAGGACCACGCAAATAGTTGTAGCCCGGCAGCCAACGGCGCAGCAGACGATCCAGTCTGGCCAGGGGGCGGCACTTGGACACGCGTGTACTAATGCTATCGTTGATGGCATCGACGCCACTGCTGCCACTGCTGCCACTGCTGCTGCTGGTGTCCCTATCGCATCTGCTTCCGCTCGCACAATTGCCCGTGTCGCGCATTCCGCACTCCGCTGCCAGCTGCTGCCCGGCTCCGACCACGTTGCCTGCTGTGCGGCTGCCGCTGCGGCGTGACATCTGATTCGGCATGACAGGATTTTGGGGTTGTATTTTCCAAAAAAAAGTACCTACTATGCCGACTCAATTACAAAAATGACAATTCAAGCATTCCGTCCAGCCCCAACATTCCAACATTCGGCACTGACAGAGCCCGCCCACGGCAACCTGATAGATCTATGTATATAGTCGTCTATATTTCAGCCAGCCACAAGAAGGGGACAAGAGACATTAAAAAAGATACAAAACAGAACAAATTTGGCTTATTAATTTTGATTTTAAATATTTTATACTCGTGCAAAAATGTTTTTTAGTTTTAACTTTTGAAACTAGAGATTTGACTTTTGAAATATATACTCATGTATAAGATTAGGATAAGGATATGGATAAGGATAAGGATAAGAGTAGGAGTCTACATATTTTGACAGTTTTCTGATGACTTTCTCTGATCCACTCCTTCAAATTACAAAAACCTATTTTTATCAAAAATAACATTTATAATTAAAATCGTTTTCGAATGCTTTAAGCTGTTATTATACTATGCAAGAGTATTATTCAGTCGCTTATACCCGACTGCAACTTTCTTACGTATTACACGATAGATACGTTCCCAAAAAAATTACTGTTGACAAAAAAGCTTGTGTAAAAACAGATATTGACTAAAAGGCGTAATAGTATATAAAACCATAACAATCTTTATATAAAAATGTTTTTAAAAAGATCTATCGTGTTGAAAAAACTACTTGTGTACAAAAAGGGGAATGTTTTAACTTTGTAACATGTGCTATTTACCAAACCGTGTAAAAAATATGTATTAAAAAAGAAAATTAGGTGCACCTCGTTATATTGCCTTATTTTTTAAGCGTGGACTGTGCGTTTGTAATCTCCATTTTATATATAATATACATATTTGCAATTTAGTTGTCACCAAAGCTGTTTAGCTAAATAGGCGCAATTAATAGCCTCCCAACACTTAGCAATATTTTCAATATATTCTTGAATTTAACTTTAATGTATTTTATTTTGGTTTTTCTTTTTTTAACAAAAAATGCTGTGAATATTATTATTTAGCACCATTGTACATTGGTACTTTATAATAATATTCACAGCATTTTTTTTTTTTTTGTTAAAAAAAAACAAAATAAAATACATTAAAGTTTAAAATAATTACTGACATTTGACATTGTTTCCGGCTAAGTCAGATAAAACAAGCATCTGTCCGGAATAAGGCTAACTGATCACAGCTACCACTCGGTTGCGTGACGTGACACTGCTGTTGCTGTTTCCAGTGTCCTGTATGCCACATGCTACATACTGCATCCTGCTGCTTGATTTGTCGCAGCGCATTATAAGCTTATTGTGTGTGTGTGTGTGTGTGTGTGTGTGTATGTGTGTGTCTGTCTGTGACCCCTGAATGACAGGGCACTTTCAAGCTTTGGGGCGTTGCAAGTTGCAAGTGCATCCAACTCCCATTCGTGCAAATTTCCACAGATAAATTATGGGATTGCCACTTTAAGACTCGCTGAGCAATGGCTCCATTGAACATAACTGATTGCAGTAGCAAAAACTTGGCAAATATATTTTGCAGCTCATTAGGAACTGAGCCAATCTGATATATACTACTAGCATACATATATAAGCAGTTGGTTCTCGAACAAAGATACGTTTATGAATCTGCGTTTCACATCAATGAACCACGATTTTGGCTCGAACCTTGGGACTCGAGCTGGCTCGGGTTAACATCGGTTTTCAACATAAGATTTATGTATTGATTTATTGTATGCAACTCCAAAAGAACATAAATATTTTCAGACCCCTAGCTAAGCTAGCTTTCTTTCGCATTTGAACCAATTTTTGAAACAGTTTTAAACCGGCATATTGCCGTCAGTTATATGCTAACGAAATCAATTTCATTATAATAATTATGAAATCTATGAGACTCCCATGATATCCCATTTTAAAGACTTAATACAATTTCTTTAACTTTATTTAATATATAATAATAAATTATGATTTGGAAAAATTAAATAATATCAGAAACTTATAATAACAACGTTAGGCCTTACATAACAATAAGACTCCAATATCACAAAAAATATTTTCCTCATCTTTTTGAATAATTTTTAATCCAATTCCTAGTGTTAATAATTAAGTATAATGTAAATCTTAATTTTATAACTTCCGTGAGGTCAAAGTCAAAAAAAATTATAAAACATCAAAGAAATTTTAAAAAAATGCACAGAATATTTAACATGTGTTGAAACATAATAATTTATTTAAAAGAGAATCATTTAAACTTTTTAACGCGTGTCATTTCAAAATTGTGTAAAAAGAAAATTAAGCGTATATATGTTCAGTATCTTGTTTCCAAAATTAGAAATTATGCTAGGCTTCAACAAGTTCTTGTTGGGGCTTAAACAAAACTAGAACAAAACTTTTTTTTTTTGGCATGCGGATGCGTGAAGAGGAATACAAACAAAGAATCAAATCTCATTTGCCTTTGTTTGTGGTGTGAGTGTGTGTGTGTGTGTGTGTGTGTGTGTGTGTGTGTGTGGTTAAGAGTAGGCAAACATATTCAATTAAATATCACGCTGACCTAATATAATACATAATAAGCTGCGTCAAGTTGTACTCGCTTCTTTTTTCTTTTTGCTGAGTTTATGTGAGCTTAGGCAAGGGAAGGAGGGGATTGCGCCCAAGATACACAAAGCAGATGCTGCTGTTGCTGTTGCTGTTGATGTTGCTGCCGTTGATGCTGTTGCTGTATTTGTTGCTTTTCTTATCTCAAAGCGTTTATAATTGAAAAAGTTTTGCGCTGTGTGTCGCCATCGCCGTTGCCTTCCACTTGACTTGCCGTTCACACTTAATATTTCACTTAGAGCAGCCGCATCAGCTTCAGCATCAGGATCAGCATCAGCATCAGCATCCACATCCGCATCCGCCACCTCTCTCCACGATGTTGTCGTAAAAATGAGTTAAGACTGTCGCCTGTTGGCTGACTGCTTGGGAACGGGCTTTGACTTTGGCGGATAGGCGTGGCACGGCTGGGTTGCCATTGTGTGGCGTCTTTGGCCAACAGGGAACTGGCAGCGAACAAACCGCTAAGACAGTCGGCACGATCTGATCTCAGATGCAGCTCCCCTTACCGCCAGAGTTGTTTCCGTTATTTACATATACATATGTAGCAGTAGCTGTTTTTTATATGCTTGTGTTTTCAGCGTGTTTATCGTGTTGTTCATCTTGTTATTCATTATTAACACGCTGCACGAGCTCCTGGAGTTGCGTCAATTTGCATATTTCAAATTAAATTGCTACACGATGCTATGGAAATTGAGCACAGCACAAAAGAAAGCATCAAAGTAGGAACGTTGCAGTCGGGTATAGCCGACAGCGCAATACTCGTTAATAGTCTAATTGCATTAGCATCATTTGCACTCATGTAATATAATAAAATTTGAAGAAACTTTGCATCTGAGCTAGTTTTGAAAAAGTTCGAAATATGTTTTAACGTTGCTTTTAATTTATTATTTATATTTTAGTCAACATAAATTTGCAATTTTCCATTTTTTAAAAAAAGTTTTACCATAAAATGTTCAATTTTTGTCATTTTTAGCCCGTCTGCTAACATTTGGCAGACTCAAACCTAATATACTATATTCACTTTGCAAAAGAGTATAGAAAAAAGAATAAAACAAACAACGCTTAAAGCAGCTGAAATACATTTTTGATCAGGATTGCTTTATACAATGACAATTTCTTCATTTAAATTTGGCAAAATTAAACTCCATGCTCTCTAAACTTACAGTTAAAAACTTACAAAACCCAACAATTTTAAAGAAAATGTAAACAAATTCATGCAGAAACAGATACCCGATATTAAATAAAAGCTGTTGGAAAATATTTTAAAATGTATTTGCTTTGAATTGGCAAGGCTTAAGGCAGCTTAAACTAGCTTAAGATGAGGAAAAGATTACAGAGAGCTCTGCTCAGAGTAAATGAAAAGATAAACTTTTGTCTTGAGACTACTTAAGCTTCTTGATCAATGCCTAATGGACATTCATTAATTTATGAGCAGCGTCAAAAAAAAAAATGTGAACATTTTTTATGTTATCAAATTCAATGTAAATACAAATAATTAATCCACACACAAGCACAGTTGCGCACATGCATGTCAGGGTGTGAGCGTGTGTGTGTCTGTGTGCCGTTTCCGCTTCCGGGAAAAAAATAGCAACAACAAAAAAAATGTGGCTAAAAACAAAAGCGACGGCCAACCACAACACCGCCTGCCGCTGCAGTTGTCACTTGGCAAACGGAAAATATTAAGTTACACAGCCGCTTGGGCAGGCTCAGGCAAGGACATGCTTGCCAGGACATCGCAACGTTGGCAACGGAAGTTCAGCTCACACGCCGATACCCACCTCTACACACACACACACACACACACACACACTCACACACAGCTTTGAAGGTTATCTGGCAGGTTTGTCTGGCCGCTTAGCTGACACAGTTGCAGCTTAAATTACCCAAAGTGTTGCCTACTTTGCGGCTGGCCCGTAATAGAGAGCACGCCGAGCCAATGCTCAGATAAAGCTGTAAAATTGAGAGCCAAAGCATTCCATGAATTCTAGCTGGGATCGCTGCAGTTAAATGTGCATACATTTAAAAATTTTGTATATGCTTTTGATCTAAAGTTAATTGAGCTTCCCATACAAAAGTGTGACTTGTAAAGTTAGGATTATTTCTAATCGAACTCTATCCACTCAAACGTAACTAACTGTTTAACTAACTGTAATCCATGTTTGGAATAAATCAGATAAGCCACGCACTTGATGGCACCCAAAATCGAAAATGCCGATGCAGCTGATGCTAACATAATGCATGGTCAGGCATTAAGTATGGGAATTGCATCAAATGCCAAAATCAGCTCTCATGTCAAATAATCAATTAGCCCAACGTATTTACCGCAATTTGCATGTGTGAGCATATGTGTTTATGTGTCTGTGTGTGTGTGTGTGTGTGTGTGTGTGTGTGTGTGACTAAAATCGCTGCTAATGAAGCAATCAAAAGTGCCTGCACATTGGAGCTGAGAACCAGGAAATGCAACCACAAGATGCCGACTATCCCGAGCTATCTATAAGCACATTCTAAATAAAATGTACACCTGCCAAATCCAGCAAAATCAATTAATGTTAGTTAATTGTCAATTAATTAAGTTTTGGGAGCCGGTCTTTGCTTTGGCATTCTGACTTTCAATTTTGACTTCCGAAAGCCACAAACACATGCCCCTACATATAATTACAGAGAGTCCTGAATCCAATTGATGATAAAGTTGAATATATTTAAGTACACTCAGAGTGAAAATGCATTAAAGAATAGAAGCTACACAGCTTTGCTTTTAAATTCTTCAAAATATTTTGTTCATAACTATTCTTTAATAGAGCAAGAATCAGTCTAGATTTCATAATGGATCATTAATTTTACCTCAAGCAAGCAATTCTTGAATTTTTAGGTCAGAACATTTCTTTGATTAAATAAAATTATTTTTGATATAATCAATGCATTACTGTAAATTTCTTAAAATGAGAAATGGACTTCTTCATGTTTATTAAAATCAAATTTTTACCAAATATTTTCAAAAGTTTCTTCCGCATTTTAAGCTGAATAATAAAACATTAGTTAATTAGTATTTGTCAAGAAAAGTACGTCCGAAATTGTTTAAATAAAAAAGAATAAGCTATTTGTTATGATGATTTATTGTCTTTTCTTTATTAACCTCATTATGGGGCAGCCCGCGTGCATTGAAAAGCAAAAAGTGTTTTGCATACAAAAGAGGAGAATTTGGCTGTCTGTCCTAAGGATTCAGACACACGGATGTGAAAGCCGTTTGTTCAGTTTAAGCTTATTGAAATTTGCGGAAGCTTTAATTGTGACATTGCATTCGCTCAAGGCTGGGTTTGGGTCTTCAATTTAACCTTAATAAATGCTTTTTAGCATAGCTCTCGTACATATCCCATGGATTAATTTATAAATTTCACAAGTTATAGCATTTTTGAAGGGAATTGTGCAATAAAATATACGAGGTATTTTGTTAAGGGATGTTTTAAAATAAAGGAAATCTTGAATTGTGGTGTTGCGTTCGCTAAAGGTTTGAAAACAGGGTTGGTTTTGGGTTTGGTCTTTGCTTTTACCATTATTAATAAATGCCTTTAGCGCAGTTTCCATACATATCCCCGGGATTCATCTAATGTATTTGCCATAAATTCCGTAATGGATATTTGAATATCGTAATGTATATCCTTTTAGAAGGGAAACATGCAATAATTCCCATAAAACGTACGAGGTATATTGTTGAGGGATATTATAAAATACACCAAATCGTTATGGAAAACTTTTATAGCGCTGCGAAAGCTCTACAGAATTGTGTCCAGCAATCGTTTCGTGTGCTTTTAGTCTGCTGCAGTTCGTCCGCCCCTGATGGGCTGTGCAGACTCACCAAATTCACCTCGTGTCCCAAAAGGGGTAGTTGGGGAAAACTGAGCCAAGTTGCAGGAACAAGTTCCACTCAATTCTCTGGGAAGAACTCACTCAAGTTGATGAGTGACAATTACGATTTGAGCCTAATTGGCAAAGTCGGCAGTTGTTGATGGTGATGCGATCAAGGCAAGTGTCGCACAGTTTTGGCCCGGTCTTAAGAACTTCCGATATTGCGGCAAACTCGGCCGCCTCCAGCTGGGTTGTTTGGCCGGCGAATGGCACGCGTCGTCGCATTTCGTGAGAAATTGAAGACTCAAGACGGTAGGCAGGCGATGGGACGCAGGTTCGAGATGCGAGGAAATGAGTTGTCAAGCGGACGGACGGAGGCGGCCTCCGCACCGGAAAAGCCAATTAATTTGACAGCGGCCATAAACGAGCAGCGGACGCAGCAAGCACTGCCTGCTGCCTGCTGCAGCCCAAACGCAGCCATGCGGAACGCAGGGAATTGTTATGGGGGAAGAGGAAGGGTCGAGAGTCCGGAGTCGAGAGTCGAGAGTCGGGACAACTATCTGCACGACTTGGACTTTGACACTGGCGAAATGGAGACGGTGAAGCTGCAACGGGAGTACATTGAACCCAGGCTCAGGGTTGGCTCCGTTCGGGAATCTTGTGTGAATCAACACACACGCACGCACACTCAGCTCAGCTAGAAGAGTGTGTGTGTGTAAGTGTGTGTGTGTGCGTTCATAACGCCCCTGGGCAGTGCTTGGCAAATGTGGAAAAAGGTCCCCAAAGAGCGGAGGGCGGAGTGGAGCACTCGCTGCCACGCAACACTTTTAGGCAGAGACATCGTTAACTTTGCGGCCGTGCCTCATTTGATTTTGAGAGCTTTCCCAGCCCAAGATGGTTAAATTAATGAAATTCATGGACTGCCGAGACAGTTGTTGGCACCGAATCAACGACATAGCCGCATAATACTCATAATTATGTATGTTTTCCATGAGCCATGATTTTTTGGCTCTTGGTTTCAGTCAGCCTTACAGACACTTTATTCATATGGTTTTCTTTTTTGGCCAGGTTAGCTTTGGTTAAAGGTCGATTTTTCTTTTTTATGGTTTTTAAGACTCTTTCTCATTCTATGATCCTTTTTTACCTGCCTCTATTGTTATCGCCAATTCGCTACTACTACAAAAAGAAACTCTTTGAAGCTAACTTTCCAAATGGGTTTTCGATTTTCTTACGCTTTGCAAGCTTCAAAGTTTTTGCTCTAATTGTTTCATTTTTTTTCAACTCAATCGTGAAGTAAAGAGAGTATATTTGGTTTCTGCCACTGCGCCACTTTTATTAACAGTTTTAAATTTATTGGATCCATCAAACTCCCAAATTAATATTTTGTTAAAAGAAATTTTAAGTTTCGTCACACGCAGTTTAAAAATGCTGCTAGGTTCGAAACTGTCCACATGCCGCATTTACTTTTTTATACCCTGCACCCATTGAAAATGGGTTGGTTGAGATTTGGCAAAGTTACGACTGGGGAAAGGGTATATGTTCGAAAATTTTGTACATGAATTTGGATTAAAAATTTTATTTTTAAACTGAAATGTAGAATTCAGTTAGACGCCGAACCATGAACAAAAAGACCATCCTCATCAAAATCGGTTGAGTTTTGGCAAAGTTACGACTGGGGAAAGTTGAGAACTATCCTCATATGGGAACACTATGGTATATATTTGAACATTTTTTACATGAATTTG
>SCDY01001399.1:0-30029 GCA_004143825.1 Drosophila micromelanica
AGATTTTGATGTCCCTAATAAGTCCTGAAAATTTCATATCGATCATACATTTCGTTTGGAAGAAAACAAGGATTTCGTTTCTGTACTGGGTGCACGCGCTCCGAGTAAAGTGAGTGCGTCGTGCATTTGTATGTGTGTGTGTGTGTGTGTATGTGTGATTTTTTTGATGTGAAACGAGCTGAAATGTTTATGGAACCAGATCGCAGGGTTCAGGGTATCTCCTAGTCGGGCGGCCCCGACTAGAGCCTTCTCACTTGTTTAATCTGAAGACTATTACATAATCATTTGTTTTAAATTTTTTTTATTTTTCAGTTTTTTAATACTCAAAAACTGTTTTATTATTAAACTTTTAAATTTAAATTGAGTAGTAGTCAACATATTCTAGTATTAAAGTTTGCGATTTTCATACTAATATGAACGTGTTGTTATTCCATTGGTGATGTGCCACATTTGCCACAATTGTTGTCAGCTGAAGCTATTTCAATGCCACACACACTCAAACACACCGCACACATGCACAGAATTTATACGGCTGAGCCGACTTAAAAGGCCGCAACAATCGGTGGCAGCTGCTGCCTGTCGAGGATGCTTAGCTCAGCACAACATAGCGAATTGCTATTGCCCACGCATATCGTATGGTGCATACACATATAAATATGTATACATATATATATGTTTAGCACACATACATACGCACACATAAAGTTCAATAGCGACGACGCCGCGGCTGCCCTTTGCCTCTTCCCAACGCTCATCTGTAGGCAGCTGTGAGCGTTGATATTATGAGCGATTTTAACACTTGTGCGATGACATTTTTAAAGCAAAATGTTGCAACATTCAACCTACTTTTATATTGCCAACAACAGCAACCATCAATGTGTAGTTATGACATTTGCCCGCTGCGGCTTATGGCAACAGCAAAATGAAATGGGACAGAGTGTGAGTAGATGGGGAAGTGAGGAGGTGAGTTAGATTAAAGCCAAGTCATTTTTTATGGCAACCGTGGCATACACTTTTCAAAATTAAGCTTCACTGGAATCAAGATGTGACACTCTTGAGAAAAGTCAATGTTTTCACAATTGAAAAATTAAGTTTCTACAATTTTCTAGTTTTTTATATAAATAAGCTGCCCTTATTATATGCATAAAAGTTTCTTTACGAAATTTTAAGAAAAGTTTCTTTAAGAAATTTTAAGAAAAGTTTTGTTTTCTGACTTTAAAAAATATTACTGTAATTATAATATTATATTATATGATTAAATTATTAAAATAATTTATTTTTAAATTTTAAATAATAATTTTTAAATTTATCAATCAAATTTGCTCAAGCATTAAAGCCATATTTTGTTTTTCAATAAACCAATAGCTGTCTAGACGTTTGCTCAGCTGCAACACTCAGATAGGGTATTTCAAATAATAATCAAAAATAAATGCTTCCATTTCCATTGTTATGTGTTGACGTTGTTGTGTTTATTGTTGATGGTGTTGTTGCCGTCTCGCGCTGAGCCAAAAGCCACATAACCAACTGGCAATGACATTTGACAGGCACACAGAGCACACGCAGACAAGTGTGTATACTTTGTGTACACTCACTTTCGTAAGTATACATACATTGATAAGCGCGTGTTTACATTTACACTGGGGAACCACCGAAAACAAGGCATAGAAAATGTTATTTATATATAGTACAAAAAAAAGAAGAAAAAAATTGAAGAGATAACAAGTTATGTTATATTATTGTTCTTGTTGTTATTATTTTTTTTTTTTGGTTTTGTTGGCTGTCTTTGGGGAGTCCTGCGCTTAGCTTGTTGAAATTTCATGCGCGCTGATTGAGAGCGCGTTGAAACGGATGTCATTGGAACACACGGCGCGTGCACAACGGGGCGTATGGTTCATATTTACAGCGCTTCGCACACAATCATTTTTAATTTATTTGCAAGCCCTACAACTGGGCACGGAATCCTTTTAAAATCTGCCACGCACAACAAACGAAAGGTAATTTAAATTTAATTAGCTGAGCGCGAAGTGTAAAAAAGAAGACGGGGAGAGGGGAGATAGTTGCCAGTGCAATAATTCTTAAAAAAAAAAAACAAAGCAGGACAAAAAATAATTACAATACTTTATATTTATCAGGGCGTTGGGCGTAAAGCTTCATTTATGCACAGAGTAGACTGACTGTATATATAAATATATATATATAAGTATATATATATATATATATATATATAGAGAGAGAGAGAGAGAATTATGTCTGTCTCGTTCTGCCTAAGATAATGTGCTCTTTTCTAGTGTAATCAGCATTAGCTGAGCTGGCGCAGGCAGCTTCCTTACTCGGCACATGAAAAAACAGGAAATGATATAGTCAAGAGGTCACCACACTAATACGACTACCAACGAGCAGGCTTAGTGCAACACACTACCACACACGCAGACAGGCTGAGGAAGACAAAGCGAGAGAGCAATAATTGATTCGAGTGAGATGCACAGATATATAGTCCATAAAACGGCATACACATGAGACAGCGGCTAACGAGGTCAATTGTAAGTTATTTCCTGCACAGCAACCAGTAGCAGAAAACGCAGCACTAGCAACAACAATAACAAAAGAAACATAAGAAAAAATAAACACAAGTATACAGAAATTTGTGAAGGAAGCCAGGAAATAGCCAGCGTGAATATCATTAATGGCCAAAGCGTTAAAGGTTGTTATTCCAGGAAGCTAACTAGGAAAGAAAATGCATGTAGAATAGTGTAATAAACTATACAGAGTAACCAGCTTAGCAAAAGTGGCTCACAACTCAACGTTATGACAACCACAAGAACATTTTTTGCCACTTAAGAAATATATAGGTATACTACTTGAAAACAAGTTTTTAATAAGTTAAAATGTTTTGTTCGTAAGCAAAATGTAAAACACAGTTAGCAAGTGAACGTTGCAGTCAGGTGTAATCGAAAGCGTAATACTTGTTTACAGTTCAGCCAAAATATGTACCAATTTTTTATGCCATTAAGCCATTAAACATGAAAATCGGTTAATATTTTTCAAAGTGGTCGGAGTCTAAAATCCTTTTGCCTAAGAGAAACGAACTAGATATGTTTAAAATAGGCATTGAACCAACAAAAAAAATTTTTTTTTAAATATACTTTCTTCAAGCACAAATTTTGGATTCGACATTTTCACACACATCTAATTTAAATGAATTGTGATAATTTTCCATATAATGTGTAGCATCTATTGTATGTAAATAAAAAACCAGCAATAAGTAATATGGCATACATTTGAAAATCACAAATATGAGATTCATTCAACAGTATTTAATTCATGCACAATATTTTTCAAGTTGTGCATGTCTAACAAGACTTCATTTAAAATACCATCAACAGAAATGCATTTTAAATTTTAGCACGAGTATATGCAATAAAAAATCTGAAAGAGAAGGAATGGTTGGAAAGTGAAATTGTGTCACCTAATTTTACAACAGCTCTCAGCCACGCATCATCGCACACACACGTACATAAACAATTACGAATACGCCAGGTATACCAGCAAACTGTTGGTAGATATAGAAAAATGTGCGCTAAGCATCCAAAACAACAACAGCAACAACAACAACACCAACGCGGAACAACTGAGTTGCAACTTTTATGAATTTTGTTTTTGGATTTAGTTCGCACCTAAAGCGAATTTTTAGTCTCTCTTTCTCTTTCGCTCCCTCTGTTCCCTTTGCCTTTTGTTTTGTGTGCGGACAGCGAGACAATTGTATGCATATTTCATAATTCATAAGTTTTTGGGATCAAAAAATATGAATATTCAGCAAATGACAGTGCACAAAAGAGCGAACGAAGGAATGCGAAAGGGGCTGAGGGAAATAAATGTAGGCGAAATCGTAACTTGTTGCCTTCGTCACGCCGTTACAGTTCGCTGCTGTGTGAATTCACCCATTTCTCACAGTTTTCTTACTCTCTCTTTTCCCCTTTCTCCTATTCTTTCTCTTCTATGTGGCCCAAATCCTCACACGTGCATCTGTCGGCACATCCACTCAAAGTAAAAATCAAAAAAAAAAAAAAAATATAACTTGTCCTTTATTTCATGTTATTTGATTTGATTCTTTAAAGTTTCGATTGCATAAATTTGGGTCAATGTATTGTGTTCAGTGTGCTTCCAGCCTTCCTTGCCCCTGTTCTGTTATTGTTCTCTTCATATAGCTTTTTGTCTCCTGACGACAAACAAACGACAGGCAACAATGCAGATACAAAAGCACAACACAGATCCTAATGGGGACCTGAAGGACATACGTGTTTTGTATGATTCAATAGTGTAGCTTACACATGCCACACACACACGCACACTAACAGACAGACAAAATACCCAAAAACTTTTATTTTATGCAAAATAGTTATGTGTTTTTCGTTGCTCTATCTACAATGTACACAATTGTTGTAGTTGCACGTTCTTTTTAACTTATCTTTTTTTGATTTTTTTTTTGAGCTTGCCTCGTATTGATTTTTGCATTTTTAGGTTGCCCAAAAGTTGCGGGTGTTTTGGGCGAAAAAGGAGGCTGTGCGGTTGCTAGAAATTGACAGAGCTTACAACACACACCAATATGCACTTAATAAAGCCCTTTTGTGGCCAGATTTAAACTCTTAAACGTTACTTTAGCACGCTGCAATAAAAGAAATGTAATTTTACTATTGAGTTTGAGTGCTTAACGAGTCCAAGTCGGTAAAATACATTTTACCAACTTCATTTCCAATTTTACAGAATTTTGCAAGAAATTTAGAAAATTCAAAGGAATAACTTGACGTTAAAATAGGAGCTGGTTAAATTATTTTATTATGTTATATGTTTAAAATGCTATAATAAATATAATAAAATTATAATGAATTTATTAATTTAAATATACATATAAATACAATTTTTTTTTAGATAATTGTACAAGTTTTTAAATTTGCTAACACTGAAAGTTATGTTTTTAATAAAAGGAACTAAGATCCTTTATGTCATATGCGTAATATGCTCTTTAAGTTAACCACTTTTTCTAGTTTTAATAACAGCCTTGCGCGAATAAAATTTGATTTGCCAACATTTAGAGTTCTCACGGGACACATAATTTTATTGTTTGCCAGGAACACGTACATATCCGTTTAAAGACAATATGCAGCAACGTTGTTATATTTTTGGTTTGTTATTTTGCGGAGGGAAATGGGATTGCTGCCAGCTTATTATGCTGTCATTTAAAACAAATTCAATATTCGCAACGAAACATGGTCAACACCTCTGAACTTTCTGACTGTTTTGCATAAAATTGGAGCAGCACAAAAAGCAACAACAGCAACAACAATAGCAACTTTTATATAGCCTTGCCTCCAAAAGTTCAATGGGTCAGTTCAGGGGTTGCTGGCAGTGGGTTCAGCTGTGCACAGATTTCGCATTTTTGTTACTTTATTATAAAACTGGGCTTATTTGTCTGCTAGCTTCCTCGTTTACTTGGCCTTCTTCTGGCAGTGGTACTACTACAACTACTGTCCTTTCATTCCTTTCATCCTTTCAGTTGCTGCTGCTGCTGCTGCATTTTAACCTCATTGTATGTAACCTAAGCTCAAGTTTATCCCCTGCTTTGTCAGTTTCTTGTTTTCTGCTTATTGATTGTTATCTCATTTCTCGGCTTTCGGCTCTATAGGTCCTGCTTGTCCTGGCTAGCACAAATAAAAATCATTGTTGAGCTCCTTGACTTCTGGCTTCTGCCAGTTGTTGATGCCCTGTAGCGATGCATATGCAAATTGGGATTGCATTTCCATGATTTGGGCATTAGATATCATAGCACTCTAAGGTCTTTAATGTTACATTTTATATTAAAGATAACTCTTGAATCTTCTATTAAATTTATTAAATTGTTTTTATTAGTTTTGATCTAAATCTGTTTTTATATATTTCAGTAATATATAAGATTACTTGCAATGAAATATATATATTTTTTATTTGAAAGACAATACATGTTTCTAATTAACAATATAAATGATATGATTTTTAAAACGTTTTTATTTGATTTTTAAAAATGTACATCACTTAAATTATTATTTTAGGTTACAGGAGATTACCTAGTAGTTCAGTTTTTATAGCAAGTTGTCTTATTCATAAGACCATTTAGTTGCCATTAGGATTTGCATTTCATCCCGTCCCATGATGCTTGTCCATTTATGCATTACTCTCCCTCTCTTCCTCTGTCAATTTAATCGAATTTGATTATTCTTGTGGGAATTATGTGATTTTGAAACGTTTTAACCACCAATATTTTCGCATCAATTGTTTTTTAGTAGTTTTACTTGTTGTTGGTGTTTTTTCTTCTCATATTTTGTACTTTCTTTTTTTTGTGGTTTCAATACTGCCTGTTTTAATATTTGCAACAAATTTCATTGCGGAGGCATTTTCGGCCCAATTGTTCGTTCTTGTTATACAAAATTGAAATTTGATCAAATTTAAAATGCAATACAATAAAATGAACTTGTTATGAATTTTCAATGTTCTTTTTGCGGTCTAGCCGCAAAGCAAAACTGTAATTCAATTCCCCATGTAGTAGTGATAGAAGTAGCAGAAGAGAGTGAAAGATAAATTAAAATGTTTCAGTTCCGATTCTGTTTATTAATATTGTCTTTGAAGCAATATTCGTTTTGCTTCTGTGTGTCGTAAGAGCTTTGGAAAGCACAAGCTTTTTCGTAATTACAGAGAGCAGAGGTTTTTAATTGGGACTAGAAGGTTTCTAAAATTATTATTATTGTAATGACTTTTATGCTTCACATAAATGAAAAGAAAATGTATCATCAGATATTTTCCACACGATACATTTGAGTTTTTGGATTGATATAAGATTTTGCTGCTCTAAAGTATGCGATGATATTTTAAAAGCAATTAAAACTTTTATTTTGCATGCTTAAAAGCTTGCAATATAACTTAACCATTGTCGTTTGTTTTATTTTAACGTGGTGTGTCATCAAAATTCAAATCTATTAACAAACAAAACAATCGCTTTGTTCATTATTGAACGAAATTAAGCAAAGAGAAAGCACACATTTTTTAAACAATATGGAACCACTGTGCACTCATGCAGCGGCTGTGGGCTATGTGTGAGTCAATTGCAGCTACTGCAACTGGCTGTGAAAACCACAATACACACTCGCAAGCGCACACACACAGACTCACATACAACACGTGATCATTTTTGCCGTTTGTTTTATTGTGGCTTGTACTCCACCGAATCTCTTCCTCTCTCATTTCGTGTGGTTCGTATGCTGTTCAGTGATTTTTTAATGCCACCGCAAAAGCGGCTCAAAGAGTCAAACATATGATGTTGACTCATTAAGTTGAGACAAAAAAAAATGAGAGGAGACAAATTCTAAGAGCAAATGTAAAAGGCTTCATTTGTAAATTTCTATATACTCAAATATGCTTGAATATTTTTTAGATTTGTTTATAAACATTTTTAGTGCAAAAACAATATTTAATTGATTTCAATGTTACAAATATATGGATTATAGCTTGACCAAAATTTTGATAAACGTAAAAATTAAATTGATCAGAATAATATTTAATAAGTTTCGATAATATCCATGAAATCGCCAAATAAGTCTTCAAGGCGCGAAAGGCCCGAAAAGGCCAGATCATTGAAAGCGGTAATCAGTTTTTTTTCGCTTTCTTGCGCAGCTTCGCTGAGCTCGCGTATCTTTGGATTTGCCGTGTATATAAAAACCTGTATTTGCCTGGTCATCCTTTGATAGTTTTTTTCAAATAGGTCATCAACAGCATCATTTGTATACAGCCTTAGACGAGCCTTTACCGCATTCTCATCTAACTCTGTCATATCGAGGATTATTGCAAAACGACTTTGAAAATGATACAGATCAGATTCGTGCACATTGAGCCTCTCAAGTTTGGCCTCCGCCCGATGTTTCAAGATCTGTAAACGGTGTATAACCACCGGATCCGCAACCCGAGCATTCACAATAGATTCACTTAACTCTACTAAATGCTTTAGTAAGTCCTGCTGAATTAAATTCGTTGTACGTTCGCCAGCCTGTTTTACTTCAGCTATAATTATACGATCTTTAGATGCTAAAGCATTAACAAGGCTCTACAAAAATATAAATAGTTTATTTTTTAGTAGTTTTTTTTTTTTGGTTATAGAAATAATATATACCAACGCAGCCAAAATAGTCGCAGAGATCAGCCCGTGTCGCATTTTTGAATAAACTAAACAACACAAAAAACTGTTTGTAATTTATAAATGATTTCAGTAGAGCTTATCAGCATGTGTGCATGAAAAGCAAGATGCATTTTACATATATACGCATTTATTGACGATTATCAATTATTGTTTATAGGCAGTAAATCAAACTATGAAAAGTATTAACGTACTTACATACTATAAATGGGCAATTCCAATGTAATATATTTTAAAAGGTAAAAAAGCATTTGTGGCTTACAAAAATGCTAAACTTAAGAAAATCTTGAGAAACAAATTTTTTAATTGGAATTAAATTGGTTAATGTAAATTGGAAAAATATATATATTTTGGCAATTTTTATTTTTATGTATCAAGATTAACATACGAAATTGTAGGGTATTTTGTGATTCAATTAGTATTTTTGTAATTGAATCAAAAACGGACGCATTTAGAACTGCTACTTCTTCGTATTTATATGTTTTAATGGGGAATTGTAATGTGATTATTTTAAAGGTTAAGTGAGATTTCATGACATGCAAAAATTGTTACAATTATTTTTCAAATTAATCAAAGTTTGATAAGCTATTTTTATTTAAATTATATTGGTTAAGGTTGTAAAGCAGTTTTTTTCATACATGTATTTAATTGATAATGATTTCTACATTTGACTACTGTACAACACTGGTTTCATTATTTCATGATTTAATCTTGTATTTTGCAGCTACTAAAAATTGCCCAATTGACATGACTTTTCTGTCATTGCAGCATTTTTGTACTTTTTGACATTATTCATTAAAAGCCGCAGAACTTTTACACTCACACACGCACACACACACATACACACAGTTCAGAATGATTTCAATGTATATTTAATGAGTGTATAAGGCTGCGTTTTCCCAGTGGTCTTCATAAATATTTTCACCACTAATGAGCCCGGCGATTAATCGCAAAGTGTCGCACACACACACACAGAGAGAGACAGAGAGAGAGAGAGTCTGTGTTTGTGTGTAAGAGATAAAAAAGGGACACTGAGTAAGAAACTCTTTCAAGTGGGCGCCTTGTGACATGTAATTGTCAACGCAATATTTTTACATGAAATAAACGAATTCCTTATGGGACCGCATAAACACACTGGCACACATTGAAAAAGTGGTAGAGGAGGATGGGTGGGGGCGTGGCACTGGCTTGCGTCATGGTAAATTGTATGTGTATGCTAATTGGAGGGCACAAGACGCTCCAGCAATTACACAAACACAACATCAGCTGCAGCAGCGACCATACTTAAATATCAATTAAAATGCTTCAATGGAAATTTGTGCTCCATACGAAAGTACAGTGAAAACTCGTAAGTGCACTGCTTATAAAAATGTATGCATGTGGCAAATGCATTAGAAATAAAAATAAAAGTTGTGAGTGTTGCAAAGTTGCGCAAAACTATAGTCGCAGCAGCACAAATTCCATTAAAGTTTTGCATTTCAAATTGCATCAACAATGGGTTGCTAGAGGCGAAGGGGTGGGACATGAAAAAGGGCGCGTGTCGTACTCTCGGTAGCGAATTCCAGGCGATAACAGAGTGCAGTAAATGTCAATTGATAGAGCTGGATGTGTGTGTGTGTGTTTGTGTGTGAGAGAGAGGGAGAGGGAGAGAGAGAGGGAAAGAGAAAGAGAAAGAAAAGAAGAGGGAGAACGAAAAGTGTGTGAAACTGAGAGGGTGTGAGTTTGTTAGTCTAGCGAATTGAGGTTAGCTTAACCCCAGAACGTAGCATTTACTTCATTAAGATTTTATTTGTTTTCTTACCAAAAGTGTTGTAAAGTATTTGGAGTGCTCATAAACTCAATTCGCGAGAGTAAAAGTTTTTTCAATTTTATTTGAATTATGATATATATTATAATTATATAGTTTACATATATTAAATTATGTCTTATACTTCTTTCGACCTTTTTGTGACGATTTTGCACATTTATTTTTTAAGTTTTACCAAAACTTTTAATATTTTAAATAATCAAAAATGGCAGTAAAATTTTGATTTAAAAATTTTTATTTACGTGTCCTCTCAAATTGTGTAAATTTTCTATAAACCCAACTAGAATTTCACGCACTTTAACAATTATAGAGTTAATTCATGCGAAAAGGTTATGCAGCAAGCATCTCCTGAGTTGACTGGCTTTATGTGGGTTGTGGGTTCCTTTTTGGCAGCAAACGAAAAGTCAAGTTGAGACCGAAGCCAAAGCCAGAGCATAGGAGACGAGGCAGCCAGAGCTAGATATGGGTAGGGTTGGCATGGAGCCAATCAAGGCATTCAAAGAGAGCATATTTAAATAGCTTTTAGCACGCACGAGCTGTCGAGCAGCCGAGCTGTGGAGTTGTGGAGCTGCTGCAGTTAAGTGAAGGCCAACCAAAGGCGACACAAAAATGCAACCAAAACCAGAATCCAACTCAGGTTCCTTCTAGCATTTTTCAAAGCGTCTAGGCAAGGGGTGAAATGGGGATGGCAAAGGGGTGTTAGGTTGCAAGCAGCTTAAAGTCGTTTAGTAATGCAGTCAACGTGATGCATCTTTGCCTTTGACGCATTGGCATTTTTCAGGCAGCCCAAGCGACAGAGCCAGAGAGAGACAGAGAGAGAGAGGAAGAGAGAGACTAGGTAGGGGCAGACAAAAACTCCTTTGACAGAGACAGCAACAAGCCCCAAAATGGCAGACTAATGGCCGACTCCCCCATTCCCAGCTCATCACCTGGCTAAAAGACAGGCAAAGTCGAATTTAAAAGCATTTTCATTTTCAACTTGGGCATTACGAACACTCAAACGCTATTGGTAATGAGCTTTCATCGATCTTTAGTGCCATTTCATGATTTCTAATTTCTGTCAATTTACGACAACACAAAACTAGTTTAGAGGCGCGCTGTAGAGGTTAAATCGCCTGAATTTAGTAGAATAATTTTGCTAGCATAAAAATGGAATTATGTCGCAGGTAAGAAAGGCTGCAATCAACTGAACGGCACATATTGCAGTATTAAATATAAGATAGTTGAATAACAATCAAAACAAGTTGGCAGTATAAATTGGTCGGTCCAGTGCTGCTTACAAGTTGACAACTCATATAAATAGCCGTAAGTAAAGTAAAACTGAAAGCAAGTTAGCAGGTACACAACCAGTTTGCAAATACATTCTTTCAAACACGTTGGCAGTACCGTGTTCAATTTAAATAAAGTTTCATTCAAATAATATTTGAACATAAAGGTAAAGGTATAATAAGATAAAGGTAATATTTCATTTAATAAAATATTGGCAGCTCTCTCTCTCCCTCGACTGATTCAAGATTTACTGATGTTACAATTTGAGAGAGGCAGTTGCAATTTGCTCAGAATTCGAGCAAACGACAGAAAATTAAGATTTTATTGAGCGTGTTTAACAAGTTAGTAGGAAATAAGCTTCAACGGCTACAAGCCGTCAAAGAAATGATCGAGTAATGTGTCATTGACTTGGCCAAAGTTCCAGCGTTGTCGCACATTATTCTCGTCGCAAACATTGGTGTAGACCTTTGCAACTCCATTCTCGACAAACGCCTCCATGCACCTTTTGGTACGCAGTCCGTGCACGAGCCAAGAGTGTTGGCGATCAAAGTACCAAAATTGGTTGCCGCCCTGATGATGGCAATCCCACATCCAGACGGTGGCATTCTCACCCGTCTCCTGTACGTCCAAACAGGCACTGTCCAAGCGACGCAGTTCGCGATGCGCGTTCAGCGTCCAATACTGATTGTTCTGCGGATAGCTGAGATTATTGGCACAGGAAAACATGCCCACCGCATGGTTGGCGCCCTGGTTCATGCAGTCCAGACAGTAATCGGGAAACGCCAGACTCTGTATTGCGCCCGATGCATACGCGGGCGGATCGACGGGCGGGAACATGATCAGAAAATCGGGCGCCACCTCCTTCATGTACCAATCAAAGGGCTTGCACTGCAAACGCTCCCGCACCGCGCGCTGTCGCGTCAGATCGCCCGCATCGATGTTATCGTAGGTATCCGGATCTCGCCTATACACATGCTCCTTGTACTCGTCCATCCAGACCTCGGCCACCCGCTTGTGATTCTAGAAATTGAATTGATTATTGATTTGATAATGATCTCGCTGCCCTCGCTGTTTTTTACCCTGGCCACAAAGTTATAATTGCGCGGATTGGGTCGCGGGTCCATGGGGCCGCGGAAAATGTGTGCAACGCGCGAACAGGGCACATCGAGGAGCATCCCGCCGCACATCCAAATCTTAAAGCTCAGCTCATACTGCTCGCCACCCCAAATATCCAGCTCATCATCGTAGCCACCCAGATCCCAGAAGAATTTGGTGTCGATGGCAAAGAGGCCACCCATCATCACCGGGTTGCGATAGGGCTGAGATTTATCTTGACTATCCTCGGGCAGTACTGGCAGCTGTTTGTAGAAGAAGCGCCAATCGAAACCGCCGCGGGAGCCCTCTTGGTAGCCACCATTATATGCGAAATTGTTGTGATCGATAATGTCTACAATGGGGCACGTCGATATCTTGTTGTTAATGGCAATGGGCTCTAAGAGTGGTGGCAGCTGTAATTCAAAATAACATTCGATAATCAATGGACTAGTCTGTTTAAGTACTTAATATAGTAAAAAACTTGTTTGAATAGAGAAAGAGCGTGTATAAGAAACAAGCTGATTCAGCGACGTTTTGAAGAGTTTTAAGCTTTAATGTGCTTTAAAGTTTTCAGATTCTTTGAACTTAATCATCCGATTAGTGATTAATTTTGGGTATATAAAGTTGTTGCTAAAGGCTTTAATGTTGTTGTTGCGCACACATAAATTGGACAGAAGAAAAAGCTTTTTAATGTATTTGCCTCAAATCTGTTTTGAAGCTTTTATGTGCTCTTAAAGCTCATTTTACTGTCCAACTTGATTGAAACAGAATTAAAAGCGGAAAGCTAAAACGCTGCGCTTCTTTTGAGGCATTTTTTTACCTACCCAATTGTAGTTGACCTCAATATGTGAGTCAAAGAAGACCATGACCTCACCGGTGGCCACCCTAGCGCCGGACAGACGTGCACCGATCAGGCCACGTCGCTCGGGATTGTGCACCACGTCAACCAAGTTTGGCCAATGCTGGGCAACATAGTCATCCAGCTGCTGCTTGAGCGTCTCCCATTCGCTGCCATCATCGACGAGGACAATCTGCTTGAGCAGCTCCGCCGGAGTGCGATTGATGATGCTGTAAACGGTGCGCAGCAGCGTCTGGAAGTGTTCGTTGTAGAAGATGATGACGATGCTAACATGAGGCAGCTTGGCCAGATATTTGCGGGTCTTGCATCTGCCAGGTATTCGCCAAAATAAAAAGAAAAGAAGCAAGAAAATTTAAGTCGGGTGTAAGCAACAGTGCCATACTCGTTCACAAAGGGATCAGAAAAAATTGGTTGTGAAATATTCAAATCAAATCATCAGAAATTGACGTATCCAGCTTTAAATATTTAAAGCCAATATCTCGCAAGTATACTGCAATTCTATAGCTTCGGAAATGGACTGCAAGGCGGACTTTGCACAGACCCAATATACTTTTTTCACTTTGTAAACGAGTAGTACAACATTAATTCCTCCCTCACTTACTCCTCGCGTCGCACATCTGGCAATGAACGATTCACAGAGATACGGTCAGAAATATAACCGTTGAAGCCATTTCTGCGATACTCTTTCTGTTCCAGCTCCTTTTCGGCTGGATCCTCGATGACAACAGGCAGCCCATGCTCGCCGAAACCGGAGCGTAACTTGTCCGCTGCCATTGCTTCGTAATCGTTCCAATCTCTGAGCTCACCCACCGGCTTTGGTAGCGAAAACCCTGACACAGGCACCTGTTCCTTTTTCGGCTCGTTTTCGGATTCGGATTGGCGTTCGTGTTCCCTTTCGCGCACTGAATTGCGGTCCTGAAAGGGCGGGCGGGCCGGTCGACGTGTCGGCGGCACATTGGCCGCACGGAATTGCGGCGTAATCGCATCTCCATTCATATCCAAATTACTTTCGTCCGGCTCAGTCTCTGACTTGGCCTTATTCATGCGCTTCTCCACGATCAACGTGGTCACCAGCGAGATGAACGCAACGATGAGAATTAAAAAGACGAACTTGCGCAACAAGCGCTTCACATAGCGCTTTTTGATGGCCATGGTTATAAACAGCGGGTTTCGTGGCTGGGACTCTTAGCGCCAGACTGACTTCGTGCCTGTGCGGCCAACGAGTTTAGGCGGCTGGAATGCGTGGCATGGATGTCCATTAATCTAATTGCCGTTTTTCGGTTGAGCGATAACGGCGCACTGATAATTTAATTTCTATTCTAGCGAACATCATTCTCCAATATCAATCAGAGCTAGCTATCAGTTGGACTCTTCTCAATTTCCACTCACCTGATTCGAGTTGAAAATGTGCGCTTTTATGCCTGCGCCATCTGGCGGAACAAATTCTATGTTCTAATCGTGTTTCAAAGCGCTGATAATGCGTTCGTTCCAAGTAACTACACTGTGAAAAATAAACAGTATATAGTTCTTCAAAATTATATTTGTGATTTCTTAATATATTGATAATTTATTTTGCTTTTTCTTTCAATTTGTATAGTTGCAAGTAATTGTTTTAATTATTTTTATTTCTCGAGTTTTGAGGTTTTATGAGCGCTCTTGTGCCAAGTTTCACTGGTAATAAAATTTTATTTTGGTCATTATACGATCTATACGATCCATGTTTGTATTTCATATAAGTAGGCCAGATGTTGCACTCAGCTTACACTCTTTTTTTTTTTTAAATCGATGGCAGCTGTGTCTACAGTGCTGTACCACCAATTCTAAGCAAATACACGCACACACACACGTACACACACACACACATGCTGGGCATTTAAGCGCATATTTATTGTACAACGTTGCGTATTGGCAATAAATTTTCACAAAATTTCGACGCATTGTGGCAATAAAATGACATTTTTTCATATTTACACATAAAGTCAATGCCAAAAACCTTACCATAAAGCACCAGTCAGTGTTGTAAAGGGGGTGGTTATGTTGGGGGTAGTACATTTTTTATGGCCTTTGCATACATATGATGTGAAAAATTTTCAACGCAGGCATTTTTATTTATACACGAAGGTATATATATACAAACGGAGTGTATCTATACACATCATATAAAAGCAGATGCGCGATTACAAAGCAACAACAACAAAGCCAAAAAAAAAACAAAGTTAACAAAGAATCCGACATTCTAATACCTTTGCCACACTTTTAGATATACATATTGTATAAGTGTAGCAAATAAGAGCTATATATTTTAATGTAAAACAATATGGCAAAATTTGTTTTTTTTTGTATACTAAATCTTAAAGTTCTATATGTATATAAGCTTTATATATAAATAACCCCGGTTTGAATTAAATTTGTGCAATTTGTCTAAAAATGAATAAAATTGATGTCCGAAAATCTGTTAAGTTACAAAAAATATAGGCTATATATAATTAAGCATAAGAATTCAATGTGTTACACACTTCATAGTGGTATTAAAATACCCTGCCAAGTGTATCGAAAAAAACAACAATAACTGTGTATGCTTGCCGCATTTGATTTGGGTTTCAGTTGTTCTTCTACTTTTGGACGGTTCAACTGCCAAATTGTTGTCGCGACTAAAAACGCAGCAAGCAATAAAAAGCAAATATTGCAAATTTTTAAAACTTGTTCAATCGATATATATGGAGTTTATATAGACAGCTTAGTTGTTGTACAGATAGATTTAAAACGATGTTTACTAACTCTGAGTGAACTATGCCCACATATATGAAAGCTTTAAGAGTAGAATAATTAAATTAAATAATTTTTAATTCAGATAGGCAAAGAGCGACTAGCAAATAATTTATATGAAGACGGGCTGTTATCGCAAATAGAGACGTTAGAGTGAACAGCTGTTGTATTACCACTTGTACAGTGGTCGCTCGTAATAATAAACTAAAATTACACTTGTTTTTAAAAAAACTTATTTTTAACTTGAAATTGTTGCAAGTTTAACATTGAAAAAGTATTAAAAAAGAACATCACAGATATTGTTGTCGAAAAATATAATATACCGATTCTATCGATTCTTTTTTTTGGTACATTTATTTTTCAGATAGGTGAAATGACTATGTACAATGTTATTTTGTGCTGTTTTCAACCTATGCATTTTATCTATACTGGTTTTTCTTATCAACAATACTGTTGTCTGTTGACCTTGTTACGTTTTTTTCTTCTCTTGCAATTTAGTTTTTATCTTCTGTTAATTTCACTCTGAATGATTTCGCTTTGTGTGTTAGAAAATGTTACAAAGTAAAATATGCAAACAAATTAATATCTCACAGTTTAAAATGTTGTTTGAAAATAATAACAATAAGACTAAAAGAACGACTAAAATATGTGTTTTTAAAAATAATTTTCATTTCAGAGTTAAATGCTTTTACAAGTAATGAACACATAATACACCGATTAATAATGTTGTAAAAGTTGTGTGTAGTTTAAATACACTCTTATGCTTTTAAAAGTTTTATTTTTACAAAATTGAATATGTCGGAAGCTTAGTAAATAGTTTGGAAAAACGCACATTTTGATTATGCTTAGCTTTTGGACTTGTTTGCAAATGGGGCTTAAATGCTGCGTCACGCTGTCCGCTTGTCCGTATCAAAGGGATTGGGCTGCAAGCTGGGTGGGTTTGGCTTAAAAACATTTCGCCGGCATTTGCACATGCATAATAAATAAATAAAGCAGGATCTAAGCGGCAGCTGCATAAAAATTTACGCGTTTGTAATTACGGAGAAATTAAGCTGGCATTAACATTTAATTGCCAAAAGTCCCACAGCCGACAGTGGTCGTGTTTTGGGTGCAAAATGTTCTACTATATAGAACATATAAATATGCGAGTCCAGCCACGCATGCTGAAAATGGAGCGAACATTTAATTAACAAATTTTACGCATTTATTTTCTATTTTCATGTGTTCCGCCGACGATGCTGACCAACCAAAAAATAACCGTGACAACATAATTTGCCTGATCCCCCCAACAATAAAATGGCGGCGACTTTGTACGACCAACGCAAACAACAACAACTTCTGTCAAACCACATCCACAAACCACAATCGGTACAGTGAAAACGAAGGACATTGATGCCGTCGAGGGTAAATCAGTATCGCTGCCCTGCCCCATCGCCGAGCCCCTGCATGATGTTTATATGGTCTTATGGTTTCGTGATAATGCGGGCATACCTCTATATAGGTGAGTACTATCTGTCTCTATCCCTCTCTCTTTCTCTCTCTCTCTCTCTCTCTCTCTCTTTCGCTCTCTGGTTCCCTTTATTTGTGTGTGTGCGTGCCTCGCTTGGCTCATTGTCAGTTTGTGTGTATGTGTGTGTGTTTATAAGCATTTAATTAAATGCAAACGAGCCTCGAGAGCAGCTGCCTTTTAAATCGTATGGCCAACACGCCGCACATAAGTATGCTAAAGTTTTTTTGTCATACCCCAAATGTTGAAGCAAGATGGTATATTAGTGATACAATATATGATGTACTTAATTACAATTTTAAAAAACCTGCTTATTTCAGCTTGATCTTTGAGAGTTTATGAATATCTTTTACTAAAGCTTTCAGATATAAATTTAAAATATAAATAAATTTAAAAAATAAAAAAAATCAATAAAAATGTACTTAAGAGAATGGTTTTGATTATAAATTTTTTTATTGAATACAAAAAAGCTTGTAATTTAACACCTGGCTTATTACTAAACAAATATTTGGAGATAAAACTTATTATGTTAAATAGAAATAATGCATTTTAAAAAATTTTACATCGTATTTACGAAGAAAGCTTTTAAAAAATTTTATTATGTATTCTGTTTAAAATTATATAATAATATTTTATAACTTGTATACAATCCAATTTCTAGATGATGAATATAATTAACCTAGCCAATAAATCTTAAAATGAAGCTCAACAAAATGAAGCTCAACTAAAAAAAAATGTATTTGTAAATGTGTTTTTAAGGTATTGTCTAGTCGACTACAGGCATTTTGCAGTAATTAAACTTGAGCTGTTTATTTTATTTTTTTTTTATTTTGCACCTGCCTGGCAGCTGATAAGTGGCCTTTGGTCTGGATGTGTGATTTAACATTTGTGTGTGTTTTTCTTGGCACGGGCGCGTAGTAAATTAGCTTAATTATGTTTACCTAATTTACTAATTAACCTCAATCGGAAAGCCACAAGAATTATGTGGATATGCGATGTTAAATTTCTTTTATATGGATTTGTGCATTAAGGTGCTGCTAAGCTTGCGCTCAAATTTTTTTTGTTGCCTGTCCAATGGCAATCATGTTAGATCATAAACAATTTCATGGAAGATGACTGAACAGTGCAGTGGGACGAGATATCAAATCCTTTCCTGGCCACAGACTGACTCTTAGGGTGTCTGGAGTAGGCAGCAGCAGCTTCTACTAATTGCATTCACATAGAAGAAATAGTATTAATTAAAAAGAGATGTCTAATGATAGTTAATCGAATATCTTTGTCGTACAAACAACTCTACGAAATCTATGTTTGTTAACATAATTGAGCTTAATATATTCTATGTCCCCGTCAGCATTATAAACTCTACAGAAACATTTCCAGACTTATTTAAGTGTATTTATTAAAGCTCTACTTCTCCATGCGCCTTTTAGCCATTTTTATTACACTCAATTTGGTTCGGGTCGCCGCAGCATATTATTTGGCCGTAAACATTTGCTGCATAGGCCGCAAACAGCAGTTATTAAGCTCAGCCCCCACAACACCCTCTAGAAAGCCATCGGAACATTTCACTTTCTGCACCCACAGGCCAAGGCAACAGTTTTTTTCTTTTGTTATTTTTTTACATTATAATTTTAGTTTTTTAGGTTTTAATTAAAATGGTAGTGGGCAAAAAAAAAATTGGGAAGAAAACGCAACAAAATTGGGTTAAAGTTTCCCTGGTTCTCAATGTTTCGCTCTCCCTCCCTCTCTCTCTCTCTCTCTCTCTCTCTCTCTCTCTTTCTCTCTCTGTCCCTCTTTGCGTTGTTTGGCACGCAGCAATTAAGTTGTTGCATTTTGCGACGTCTGCGTCGACGCTGGCGTCGCGACGGCAGCGTTCGTCGTTGGTTTTCCGCATAAATTATTGCGTGTTGCATACAAAAGGGCGCTTAACGCGCCACTGGCCGCAGCGACTCTTGAAAAGTGGCCGCTACAATTACACCAACAACAACAACAACAGCCCTTGACTCCCATCAGAACGCAATGTCGAAGTGGGCTTCGTTCTAGAAATCTGTTAACAACTGTTGTCATAAATTTAGAAATAATCAACAAGCTCTGATTGGATTAAAATACAACTTGGCAAGAATATTTGAAGAATGAAAATACTTCAATATATTAATGCAATAATAGAAAATTATAATAGACAAGCTTAACTAAAGACAGACAAAAGGCGAAAAGCAAAAGGAAATGTAATTTAATGTGATATATTTTAGATATGTAGACGGAAAGATATAATAAAATAGAAAAGTATAGAATTAATTTAATATAATAAATAAAGTTCATTTTTTTGATTGCAAACTACACTGGTTAAAAGAACTATTAAATATTTATCAGTAGAAAAAATAATATTTACAATATGAAGAAGTTCAATAGATAGCGAAAATTTCGAGCTAGCTGTACTTAAGGCATGTTTATAGCCGTTTTAATGCAGGCTGACCGTAACGCAGCACCGCCCCTTATCGCATCATGCACTGCAAACTGCAGAACTCAGCGTTTAGCCAGGTCTTAAGTATCACTCGGCTGCTATTAGGTAAAACTTGGCGCATTAAATGCAGCGCCAACGAAAACTGCACAAGAAGATGAAGTAGAAGTAGAGCAAGAAAATTGAAAAAATGTTTATCTGCGGGCCCATAAATTTAATTTTGGCAGCGCAAACCTCTGGACGCCCCTTTTAATGAGCAGGCCAAAATAAATGAGGCTAATTTTCGCGCGCGTAATTTTCAACTGAGCAAAATAAAACAATAAAAATAAAACCCGGACTCGAGCTAAATTATATGGCCTATGGATTGCTTTAGAGTTTCCCCACTTTTGCGTGTGGATAGTTGGCTGGGAATTTAAGAAATTAAATCAAGTTAATTTAATTTGGGCCCAACTAAAATATGTATGTGCCAGCATAATAATAATAATTCTCTTTCTCTCGTTTTCCCTTCCCGTTTTTGCAGCTTCGATGTGCGCGATAATATGGCCATTGAGCAGCCCCGACATTGGTCAGCACCGGAGGTTTTTGGCTCACGTGCCAAATTCCATTTTGACTCGCAGCCAGCAACCTTGGAAATTAAGGTAATATCCCAAAGCCCACAGCGGCCCGCTTTTTTGTTTAAATGTGGAAACTTAGCCGCGAATTTAAACCAGTATTTAAACATTTCAGAAAATTCAAGTGCAAAAAATGTTGCAAATTTTGCGGCATACATTTAGTCTATTTGCGCAGCTTTCCACAGCAAACTAGAAACGCGCATTTCAAAATTCAAATAAACGACTGTAAAACAAAAACGAAATTGTGAAAAAATTAAACATTCATTGAATTTTGCGCGTTGATCAGAAATATTGAATCCAAAAACATCGAAAAAAGAATACTTGACTGTAATATACCCTGTATAGATGCCACAAAATTTGAATTGCTTTCGTAGCATTGATTAAAGTTTAAATATTTATGGTGCTAGGCAGAACTGGGAAAATTAGTTTGAAATCGGTTTGAACACCATTATTGAATTTCAAATTGTATTTTATAAAATGAAATACAACTTTTGCAAATTTTTGTTTAAATTTTCATAGACATTTTCCCAATACATTGGCGAGTGCTTTCAATTTGCCGAAAATCGCAATTGGCAATTGGAATTGTGAGTGCGTGCTAAAAATTAAGCTAGCGCGAATAACAGTAAACGGATGTACCGAACATGTGCCAAAATGTTGGAAAGGGGCAAGAAGTAAAAAGAAGCAAGCAAAAAATAAAATAGCAAACGGAATGCTAAATAACGGTTGAAAGCTGCGACTGCAAATGCGGCTGAGGCAATGCGAAAACAAATTTAGATATCAAAAGTTGTTAAATTGCCTCGCGCACGCGAAATGTTTATTAATGTCTTGCATGTTTACAGATAACTTGATTTACCGTTATTGTCATGCAATGCACACACACTCAGACACACACACACACAGACACCCACACCCAGCTACTTGAACTAACGCCTCGTCAAGTCTTAACGCCACAAACAGTTGACTTCTAAAGGCCAACTTGGCTTCGGGTACCTGAGTGTAGAGAGCTATGGACAATTTCTCGTCTTAGACAGCCTTGAGGAGGCGGGGAAGGGGAAGGGCAAAAGTTAGGTTGTCTGCACGTTAACAAGCTGCATGTATAGACACACTCACACACACAGACACACATTTGGTAATGAATGTGAAATGCACACGAAGAGGCAGTCCGTATTTTCACCTCCCCCGACAAACCCAACCCATAAACTTACCACTGGCGGTTGCATCAACTTCATAATGCGAGCGAGGGACAGATGTAGCAAAAATATATATGACTCGAATGAATGAATTATGTGCGACAAATGGTTTGGTTCACGACGAGGAGTTGACTTTATAAATTAATTTTAATTGGCTTTCAATTGGCCGGCAATTAACCTGGCGCTGGTCGTCTACAAATTACCTTCAAGTTGTTAGAGTGGACACCGACAACTAACAGGATATATGAATATTTATATATATATGTACATATATAAATACAATAACTGATTGTGGTTTAATATAAGTATACTTGGCAGCCAATATAAATTATATAAATTATATGTATTATGCTAATAACATTGAACTGTAACCAAAAGTTGAACTGGCGGAGAAAACTAGTTTACGCATTTACGAAATGTCTGTAAATTGCTGCACGAGAACTCAGTTGAAGCAAGCCGAATCCGCTAACGAAAATGTCCATTCATTAAGCAGCCACTGTGAATCATGTACAACACCTCGGGCACATAATTGCCTAGCTAACGGTTCGATATATATATTAAGTGCAGCACGACTTGGCCACAGCACAGACCACAAAGTAGTACGAGTTAAGTGACATGCAATAATTGAAAATTACATGACCAGAAAACAAAACCAACACTTATATGGGTGTGTGTGTGTGTGTGTGTGTGGGTTTATGTGTGTATGCTAATCATCTGTTTCCTTTCAATTTCACACACACCATTATAATATTACCTATGAAATTTTACAGGATATCAAACGTCATGATCAAGGCATTTACCGTTGTCGTGTGGATTTTCGCACAGCTCAAACGCAAAGCTTCCGTTTCAATTTGTCAGTAATAAGTGAGTATTAAAAAGTCTGACAGAAGGACATACACACACACACACTCACACCAATACACACAACTATCTATCAATTGTTGTGTTTTTGTTTTTACGTCTGTTTTTTTGTTGTTGTAGTACTTCCGGAGCAGCCCATCATCCTGGACCGCTGGGGTCGGCAACTAAATGGAACACAATTGGGTCCCAAGCAGGAGGGCGACGATATTGTTATCACTTGTCGTGTGGTGGGCGGTAAGTAAACCCGCAATAGCTAGCTTAACCCGATTGCGAGTGGCCACGCCCACATTCCTAGTTTTCCCACACATACACATGGCTATATCCGCTCGACCGGCTAGACAATTTCCTGTTAATTTCCTTAAAAGCTTTGCCAAAAAAAAAAAAACTGCATTTCAGGGAGAGCAAAAAAAATAAAGAAATACCTCAAGCCGCACTTTGACCGAAAATGAAAATATCACAAAGTTTGCTTTTGCTCTGCTTTCGTTTATTTTTTCTCGCTATCAAACTTGACTTTTTAATTTGCGCCATTTTTAGCTCTCCCGTTATGTGTACTTTCCCATATATGCTGATGTATATATATGTATATATAACAATTGTTTTTCTTGGTTTTTGACTCTATTTCATAGGTCGGCCACAACCACAGGTCCGCTGGCTCGTGAATGGACTACTTGTCGACAATCAAAACGAGCACAATTCCGGCGATGTTATCGAGAATCGACTGTTGTGGCCATCGGTGCAGCGCAATGATTTGAATTCCGTATTCACATGTCAGGCATTGAATACGCAATTAGATAAGCCCAAGGAGAAGAGCTTCATACTCGATATGCACCGTAAGTGCCCCACGCAACCCAACTAGACTAGCCAATAAATTTGTACAAAAACTTCTACACATGACCTGAAAACAAGCCCAAGTCGCTTAGGTTTAGAACTAGACCAACCTTGTTCTGTCGCCAAGGCTAAAAAATGTGTTTGAGGTCCGCTTAACCCTAATCCAAACAGACAGGGTTATAAAAGACTCACAATATTAAATTTTTTACAACTATCTGATTTTAAAACTTAATTTCAATTTGTATATTTTTTTCCCCTACATTTTTTAAAATGTTTTGCATCTAACTGATACAGTTTGCAATTATAAACTAAAATCTTAATTAACTTAATGTGTAGGCAAATGGAATATTTTCTTTCTGAAATACGGGTAAACAGCTCGATTGTTGTGTAAGCACAAACAAATCGTATTAAATTTTTATTTATGATTATAGCGCAGCATAAATAAATATTTGGGGTTAAGCACCGCTCACTTTAACTCGTCAAAGTAGCCGTTAAACAATTACTTGTTTACAGGATTGAATGAGTGACGGGGCGTTATGGGCCTAACGTCACCTCGGTCCGTTTCCACAGCGCTCGAGGTATAGGCACATAAAAACAACAACAACAACAACAACTGGTGCAACAAATGCTGACCTCGTCATGAAGCGTCATTATAGCTGAATATAAAAAGGCTTTGGAGTCATTTGTAGTAAAAATAAGCGTTAGTCGTTATCGTAATAGATATAAATGGTTCATAAGCTCTTTATAATTATTAAAAAATCCTAACATGCATATTGAAGGCCAGTCAATTATTGCGACAAGGACTAAAATGAATACGATTTGCTTATACTAATAACTAAAAAAATCAGAAATTGCATAATAATTTAATCTGGGACAACTTTTCAGCTGAAAAGGAAACATTTTCATCAGTCAATTTATCATGCTTATTTGATTCCCGTTATTGAAATTGTATATGATATTGACTTTGTTCGTTTTTTTGCTTTCCCAGTAAAACCATTAACGGTGAAAATTCTGGAGCCGCCCAGTTCAATGATTGCCGATCGACGCTATGAAGTTACGTGTGAATCAACGGGTTCGCGTCCGAATGCCATCATCACATGGTACAAGGGAAAGCGTCAATTGCGACGCACAAGGGTGAGTTGAATGGAGGAGAAGCGTTGATGGCTGGCAGGTGTAACCCGCACATGACCGCAATTGACGAACCCCTGGCCAACACTTGTGGTACGATGGTGCAGGGTCTGCGGGGTGCTGCTGTTGACTGACTCACGTTCAACTCGATAAGTTATTGTGTTTGCACAGTCAAGCCACACACACACACACATACACACAAACACACACACACACACACACAAACACACACACACCGCAGCTCGTAATTCTTCTATAGGACGTCGGGTAAGGGGGCGGTTAACACCCACTTGTTGTCCCTGGGCGTGGCTCACACTCCGCACTCACTGTTAGAATAAACAGAGATAATGTGATATAAACTCCACAATACACAACGTACCCGACCTCGCCACGCCCCCCCACCTCCGCCGCCCTTTTGGGTTTTTTGTTCTATTTGCTACGATTTTCCTTTGCTATTTTCATTTCTGTTGTTGTTTTGTATTTTTGTGTGTGCTTTTTTGTTTCAACTTTGGACAAATTTATGGGAGTTTTAGCGCAATTTTGTTGCAATTCATTTTTGTGCCGCTCCATCTAACCACCGCCCCACCCCTTTCCTTGTCCGGAACACCAAACAGTTGTTGTTTATGTCCATGTCTGTCCGCCTTATATGCACACTCGTTTATGCATACCACCGCTGATTGCTTTGCCGTTTGCAGCTACACTCCTTTAAAGACCGGAAATGTTTTTCAGTAGTTTTTCACGTGGCATAAAGTTGCCGTAATGCGGCAAAAGGCCTGCCTCCGACCACGCTAGCCAGACACTCGAACAGACAGACAGACAGACAGACAGTCAGAGAGTCAGCAAACTCACCATGTTCTACATGCCTTTTGGTGCCTTAGTTTCCCTTCTAATGTGTGGACATTGTGGGCGAACTGTCCCTGTGAGTGTGTGTGTGTATGTGTGTGTGTGTGTGTGGGTGCTGCCAGACATGTGGATATTTGGAGCTTAAACTAAAGTCTAGCAACTTCATATGGGGCACGACATTAATCAACGTTTGAAGCCAACGACCCACCGACAATCGAGTCGAGTTTTTCGCTACGAATTGCAGCTAATTAGGGTACTCATGATGTTGACCTAAACATGTTATTTGCAATGTTGGAAAATGTTGTTGAAAAACATTTAAGCCCTGTCTGCTAAATTAATTCACTAAACTGGGTTAAAAATGGTTGTTTTTGCAAAATGAGGGTGCCAATAATAAAAATATTCGTACTTTAAAAAGGCGTGTAAAAAATTAATTGATTTATTATTTAAGTTATAATAATAATTTTAGTTTCAGTTTATAATAAATACAATTTTATAATTTTTATATAGATTCAAAGACTTATGCTTTTAAATTTAAATCCTATATATATTTATCGGGTAAAATTAAAACACTTCTTGTATTATTTTTTATTTAAATATATTTATAGAAGCTTATCATGGAACACAAATTTCAAAGTGAACACCAATGTAATTTTAATTTTTCCATTTAGCCTATATTTTTTTTTGGGAATGTACCTATCGTATAAAAAGAGAATTAAGTATAATTTAATTCAGATCGATTATCGCATTTTATTGTTCCATGACATTAATTGTAGATAGTTTATATATACAAATTGATTTCGATTACAAAAGTTAATCCATGATAAGATAAGAGTTAAAGCTGATTAATATTGTTAATAAAAGTATTTTGTCACTAGTTATAGCAGAATTGTTCTATATCTAAGTTCTAATTTCCATTAACATTTACTTACCCTTGTTTTTTATTTGAATGCTTTGTTTCTTTCGTTTACAATATTTGTAGTTTTCATTTGTATTTCCTTTTTCGCTGACTGTGAAAATAATGTTTTTACTGTTTCAAAGCAGGTCGCTAACTGTCCGCCTTTTAACACCTTTGTTGCCAACACATTGGATGGGTGTGTATGTGAGTGTGTATATTTCACGCCTTTGCAGCCGTTTAGCAAGTTTTGGCGTCTGGCCTCCAGAGGGCGACACACAAACACACACGGTTAAAAATGAACAGTTTTATGACCCGTTCAACTAACAGCAAAAATAACGACTACAACAGCGCAACTAATTATGTGTTGTTGTTGTTGTTGTTATTGTTGGTGGTGTTAGCGCTATAAAATGGATAATACCCACACAAGTCACATAAAGTCCAAAGTATGCAGCAATAAATTTTAAATTGCAAACATAAAATATTTCGACAAATTTGCAAAAAAGAAAACACACACACACAAAGAAAACAAAGAACGATACGAAGAACTGCGCCTCAGGACATTTTCGGTTTATAGAGGGAATCGTTCTCTCTCTCTCTCTCTTGCACTTCTTGCTGGGCTTGGGCCGAAACTTAATTAATGCAGAAACACATTTTCCAGGACGACATATCAAAGAACTCGACACGCTCGGAGCTGAGCTTTGTGCCCACCACAGACGACGATGGAAAATCGATAACTTGCCGTGCGGAAAATCCAAATGTGAACGGCCTCTATTTGGAGACCATGTGGAAATTGAATGTCGTTTGTAAGTATTACAAATTGTGCTTAAGTCTAAAATATATATAAGTATATATACGCTAAAAATAACAACAAAAAAAATAAAATAAGCATTTGCCGACAGCTAGCAGAAAGGTAGACAGCCCAGCTAAATTTATTACGTCGGCGTTTTCGTCGTCGTCGCCGCCGTTGAAAGCCTTTAAAATGCAAATAAATCAAAGACAAATGACAAATTGTGAATAATTTGCCATGGGCCAGAAGGCAGCTGCCGTGCCAACCCCACCCCTTAGTGCCCGGCCCCCTCCCCCCTCCCCACAAACCCAAACCCTATCAAAGGCCGCCCGCGGGTAGCGCTTCAGCGGCTCCAGCGCCCAAGTGAAATATGTGGGCTAACAAAATGTATGGCAGGCGCTTAAATTAAATGAAGGACTTTTGTGTGCGTACCCCGCGTAAAACTCTGCCCCTTTCCTAAGGCACAATGTTTTTTAAATAACCAAACAACAAAATCAAAGTAGATCCTTTTGCTATAGCTAAAAAACATTGTTAAATTTACATATCGAAATTTCTCAAAATGTAAGCTTATGTAAAATAATATTTTACCTTTAGACTTTGTCGCTTTTTCGTACCGGCTTTAGAATATGTTCTATACTTTGTTTTTTTACGATAAACATCACTTATACGGATATCAAAGATTTTTTTTTTTAGAAACTTCTCAGCTATACCTTTATTTTCAATAAATTGAATTAGTATTTCATAATCTGTTACTCATTATGATAAGGCTAACATAATTTCATGTGACGTAAGGTTAAGTAAATTTAGGTTGGGTATGCTTGTTACAGTAAAGGATTAAAAAGACATTTATTCGGTCGTGCAAAAGATTCAATTATTTTTTCGATAGCGAAACTCACCATATCACATTTGATAATAATTTAATATGTATCTCTGCTATATATAGTCCATGGTCAAACACATAATCATGGCAAAAACTATAAAAATCTTAAACAAAGAGTTGCCAGCCAACGGAACATTTTGCCGAATTGTACAGTCAATGGGTCAATAGCCGCAAAGTAAGTACTGCGGACATCGTAAAGTGCCAAAGTCACAGTTGAGTTTGCAGGCGAGCGACGTTACGTATTTTATTATTTCGAATGTGTGTACATTGTGCACACACACACACAAACACACACACACACACATGTATGTGGGCATGTATCTATAGCTGTGTGTATATGCGGCACATCACGTAATGTTGTTTCTTTGCTTTTCACTTGCTCAAATATTAAATTTTTACTGCAATCTGCTGTCGCGAAAAAACAAAAGAGCGACATAAATACACACAGAAAAAACATGTTGTTTAGGCTTGACTTTTAAAAGAAGGAGCCAAATAAGGTGTTATTATTATATTTTTTATGTGCCACACACACTTTTTGGCTTCATATTTTATATTTTAGAATATTATTTTTTATCTGCTTGTTTGTGTTTTGTTGTTTTCCACTTTCGTGCGCTGCATTGGCGCAAATAAACTTTATGATCGGCACGTACGGCAAAATATTTATATTATTACACAAGCACACACACCTATGCATACAAGTGTATGTGCAGCCAGCAAACGTTTGACTTTAAGAAAAGTAAAAAGAATTATGCTTTTTAATTTGAGCATATGTAATACCCTACATTTATGGATTTTTATAAACACAGTCAAGCCTTATTAAAGACGTAACACAATTTATGTGTATTTTAAAAGTGAACATTTACAGAGATTTGAAATATTAAATTATACAAATTGGACAAATTTAAATTAGCAGTTATAAATGCATTTTTATTAACATAATTAAAGTGCAAGCACTTACACCAATATACATACAGCGAATTTCTTAATGTTCTAACTTCATTAATTTGTACTATATATCAAAAAGTTTGAGTATATTTCTTTTATATTCGAATAAATTACAACAGATTTCTTGATTATATTATTGCCATATATTGCGAATAAGCATATTTTGCTATATTTGCTTTCTAATAAGATCAAAATAAATTTTGTTTGAAAAAATATTTAAGGTGTACATCTATTTGAAACGCTTTTCATCAGTTTCATCATATATTTAACAATTAATAAAAATACGCAAAATAAAATTTGACATTCTTAATTACAAAATATTATATTTTTAATGTATTTATATTAATATGGAATTATCTTAAGCTTATTATATAATTTTTAAATTATTTTAAATATTCAGTAATTTCAATCTTTATGAACAAAGACAATGTCGAAAACTTTAATAATTTTTTTTATGTGAACTCGCAAATTCATTTTGAGTCTTAAGCCATTTTTAAAGCGCATTTGGGCGTAGCCTATAGGCATCTCAATTATTTTTGTTGAATTTTTAATTTGAACACACACATGGCAAATATGTTCCGCATCGTTTCGCATTTGTTGCTGCTGCTGATCTTGTTGTTGCTGTTGTGGGTCGTGTCCTTGTTGCTGTTGTTGTTGCTGCTTCTACACGATATCTCTATTCAGCATCATGCTCGAGTTATTATGCCAACTTCGTTTTGGCTTCTTAGGCACGGCATTTGGCAAGGCCATTTGCCATACTTTGTGCCACAGGCGAGGTGTGCGGTGGGTGGCACAGAAGTGGACGGGGGCGGGGTTTGGGGGTTCAGCGATGGTAGCTGCTGCATTCGGTACGTATAATTTTCTTTATATGTGCGAGCGCTGTGTGCGTCTGTGACACGCTCGTTTTAAAATTTATAATGTGGACCCGGCCAACAAGGAAGCAGGACAACAAAACACAGTAACAATAAGAGCAACAACAACAAGCAGAACAAGTGAGAAGGCTCTAGTCGGGGCCGCCCGACTAGGAGATACCCTGAACCCTGCGATCTGGTTCCATAAACATTTCAGCTCGTTTACACATGCAT
>SCDY01001400.1:0-30022 GCA_004143825.1 Drosophila micromelanica
CAAGCTAGAGTTACCAAATTTAGAGGGTAGATAACTGGCCATTGCCTTTAAAGATCGGCACAAAATTTCGGCGACAAGCCCCCATCCCCACTCAAACCCACACCTTCCCCCACCGCCACCCCCACTCTCAAATACCAAAATTTTTTAAAATAATAGTAATAATTAAGAATGTGATAGAGTATAACGCAGTCGGTAACGCCCGACTGCAACGTTCTTACTTGTTACACTATGGACAAGTGTTTGTTTAAATTTAATACGCATAAAGCAAATAAAAGTAACAACATAAGCAGGATTCACTATGCAGGGTGACTTCAATAGAAGGGTGGAAGTAAGAAGCCATCGATAAATCATCCAAAAGGAGCATCGTTAAGGCAAGTTCCAACCCAAGGATTCAGAATTTCGCATGATTAGCTAGTCGATGTCGTCGACGTCAGGCAAACGGCAATTAATTTACATTTTGTTAAAGTAGAAATTTTAAGGCTTATGCAGGGAACCAATTTCTGCAACTGTAAATGAAACGCATTTATTATATATATATTTTATTTATATGTATATATTTTCATTAAATAATGTAACATCGCTTTATTCTCACGCAAAGAACTATTTTGGATTTAGTTAATGCTTTTATAAGATAAGTTTTATTGTTATCATTGTTATTATTCTGAATAAATAATAAGTTTAAGTTGACTTATGTATTTATATGTATTTTATTATTATTAACGCTGTCTATGCAATCGCATGCGGTTGCCTGTTACTTGGTTTCGTATTACGCATATTATGTATGTATTGTTATGAATTTCCTTGTCGTTATATACTTGCAAAGTACATATAAGTATGAATGTATGTAAATATATACTTATAAGTAAGTATATGATGTATGTTTATGTCTATAATAACATTAATTATTTTGTTCTTTCTTCTTTCTGTGGCAGTGGTAATCTGAGTATTACTTGTTCCTTTTTAAGCAGTTGTCGCGCGCAAGTTGCTGGTTCCGGCTCCGGTTCCGGTTCCGGTTCGGAATCAAATTACACTCGTGTTTGCTTTATATTGTTTGCATTTAGATTTGGATTAGTTAAGCTTTGTGGCTGCGCATATGTACATATGTTTAATTATGAATGTACATATGTCTCTCGAATATGCTTGCATATGTACATAATAATGTCAATTAATTTATATTTTGTTCAAATATTGCTGTTGCAAATTCTTTTTACTAGTATTTATTTTGGATTTGATACGGCAAACAAACGTAGGGAACATGAAATCATAAATCTGAGATCTGTAAATAGTTTTTCATTTAATTTTGTAGTTTCTTCGTTCAGTTTTTATGGTGGGTTTCAAAAATGATTTCCATATTCAATGCTAGAGATTTTACTGTTTTTTTTTTTTAAATATTTTTTATTTTTTTATTTTGTAGGTTATCTATTGTATACTTCACCCCTCTATTTGAAAAATTTCTGCTAAAGTTCAATGCCACCTGCCCTTATACGACACTCAACTACATTGTAGACTATTTTATCGTAATATTGCATTTAAGTCATAGTTATTTAGTTATGTAGCAAAATGCTGGTGGTAATATTTGAATTATTCTCGCTATATTTGACTAATCGTTAAGGAGTTTTTAATGTTTTTTTTTTTGGATTATGGACTTGTTAGAAATAGTTGAAAATTAAAAAATGTACATTTTGTATGACTAAAACTGAATCATGTCATTTGGGGATTTAGAAAAACGGTTGCCATTTTGATATGAAAATTCTCCGATTCCTTAGGGAGTGCGTTGTTGTTTGTTTCTCATTCAGTCTTAAAAACGAAATTGATTGCTTGGATTTGTAAATTTGTTTGCTGGATTGTTCTTGTTCTCTTTCTTATTCTTGTTGTTGTGGTTCTTATTGTTGCAGGATGACATAAGCGTAAAATATGCAACTGAAATGCTTAGTAACTGGTAACTTTAATGGAGCATGCTCATGATGTGTTACAATTAGTTCTTAAATACGTTCGACTTTTTGTTTTTGGTTGTATATTATGTTAACTCGCTAAGCCCTGAGCATTTGGTCTCCATTTGCTTGTTAAGTTCGACAAAAGAAATCGTTGCACGATTGTGCTGCGAATTATTAAAAATTAATCCCCAAAAATGTGTCAAAGGGTACATCGAAAAAATGTTCTCTCTGGTTTCAAAATAAATTATATCTTTAGGCACATTTAATACATACACAGATAAATTCACACATTTATAAACAAGTTTTTACTTAGGTATATTTCCTATCCAACTAATCCAAACTATTGTGGAACTGAGCTGAGTCGCAACATCTTTTACGGACACTATTTAATTTTAAGAACAATAGCTGTGGGGCACATATTAAAAAATTAAAAATAAAAAATACAACGACTGGGATCTATATATATTTACTACAATATATATTTCGCTAGCGCAGCTGCATTCCTATTCGTTTCTATTACGTGTTAGTTACTTTATTCTAATTTTTATAAGTGTACAATATTGTGCAATACATTTCAATAAATTAGTTCGTTATTTTCTGGTAACTAACATTAATTTAATGTGGCTTTGTGTATTAGTTTTTATCAATTCATATTTGCTCACTAAATGCCTTTAACATATTTGCTTTGCATTTATTCAGCTAACGCTTATTATAATAATTTTTTTTTTCTTTTTTGTTTGTTTAATTGTTTAGGCTAAATTAAATGCATATACAATTTGTAGTTGTGGTTTCTTGCCAATTGTTTATTGAACTATAGTTGCTGCTTTGCTGCTATTAATTTAGTTATATTTGGTTTTCTTAATGTAATATGCTTTTACTTTAACAATGTATCGCTTATTACTCGTCAATTGGTATGTTTTACTTGTATAAATGTACGATATGACAGAGTGATATAATTCATAACATATTTTTAGAAGTACAAGTATAATTATCAAGCAAGTTCAAGCCCCAGAGCTTGTCCCAAACATTAAACACACTACAGCAGTTCAAGGGCCAAACACAATCAGCCCACATGAAACAGTCAACATATCACCACCACCACCACCATCACCACCATGACCATGACCACCACCACCAGGACCACCACCACCATGACCACCACAATTAACTTACACTAACTAGGCCAGCTGGTTATTATTTGTATCTTATCTAAAGCTCAGCTACAACTAAGAAGCCACAACAATTTGCAAATTAATTGAAATGTTGCATTTACGGTTGTTTCAATTTTGTTTTACTAGAATTTGAGTATACTTGAAATTGATAATCTTTGAGTCGTTCAACGATTAAAGCTTTAGTGAATTTATTAAAAAATATTTTAAACTCATTGTTAACAGTTATGTTAAAAGGAGGCGACTGCAAAAACATGAAGAAACAAAATGTAAATTAAGAATGCGGCCTAAAATGCACAGCTCGCAATGTTGACAAATTGTTGTTAGCTTAGATGTTGCTTTTAAAAACACTACGCGCTATATATAATAATCAACAATTTACTATACTTGTATATAAAAATTAATTAGCATCAACTAGGTTTGCTCATGTTGTTTTTAACTCTTTGGTTTGTATTTCATGTTTAACACTTAAAATGTTTTGGTTTTTCATCTAGTTTTCCCGTATAAAATAAGTGTGACAACAATTAACCAAATAATTTGCTATTTAAAATCTGAACGCATGTTTCTTCCATGGTACATTTACTTAAAACAGTTTTTTGTTTTTTAATATCAAATAATGCACTGATTTGGCTATACGCGTAATTATTTATTTATTTTATGAGTTGGTAATTGATGCGAACTCGAATCGGAATTGAAATTGTATATTGTGTACCTTTTAAATTATGGTTGTTCTTTTTGCTGTTAGAAAGTTGTACTTTGATGAAGACGAATGATTATGCTGATGTTTCATTAGATAACTAACTTAGATTGCTCTACCTCGTACATACATATATAATATAGACTTACACATATACATATGTACATATATGTGTTAGGTATGCTTCTGGTATGGTGTTTTTTCTTAATAAATTTTCCGTTTCCATTTTATTTTATATGTATATATATATATTGCTTACTATACTATTTCACTTTGTTGCACTACACTTCATTAGCAAAGGCCTAACTTAGGTAGGTTACTATGACTATCACTAGAAACTAACTATGTTGAACTGGCAAACATTGTCTGACTAACTGAAAATCTGACTATCTTCAGAACTTATCGATCGGCCAATCGACAGACACAAAAGCACAAAAGTTTTAAAGTACATTGTGGGTATTTACAGATTAATAGGATTTGTTATGATATAATTATATTATTATAGTTAGTTATTTATAGCTTCAAGTTAGTTATGCATACGTTATATATACCTGTAAGTATATATGCACATATATAGTTGTTTATAAAAAGCTGTTTTTAAACGAAATGGCTGTGTTTTAGTTTTTTCACATTATATATATATACATATTTATATATATATATATATATATTGTTTTGTTCTTTAATTGTTTTTCTTTTGGTTTTTTTGTTTTTGTTTTGTATATTTATGTTTTAGAATATTTAATACCGTATTCTTGTATATTAGTGTGTATATCAGACTTTGTTTCATACAAAAAACTAAGCACATCGATTTGTCAATAAATTCATGTATTCATGTGTGTATGTTTGTGGTATGTGTGTAAGATTTTGTGTGAGTGAATGCAATCTGAATGAACAGACATGGAGACGCTAGCATCCATAGAAAACCTGCTGCTAGTACTTTACATTACCTCTGTGTACGTAAATATATATCTGATGTTGTATTCCATTTGGTACTAGATACATATATAAATACATATTTATATAAAGAATTTACATGTACATATGTATGCATATATATATATATATATATTGGTTGGTTTGTAAGTATATGTGTTGTATAAGAGGCTTAGAGAAACATTTTAGGCAAATATATTGCTCGAAAATTTTTCCAATATTTAATGAAATATTTATCATCTTTAATAGTTAGAGATTTGGTCGCCTTAAATTAAGCTAACATACGCATAGAAGTTGTTTAGGAGGGTTTTTTTAGGGAGAAAACTTGTAATTCGAGTATTACGAACATTACTGGAGTTGCTACGAAAATATGTATGTAGTTTTCAGCAAATCTGTACGTTTCTATAAGTTATCTAAAGGTACGTAAAAAAAAAGTAAATGCGCACTCAACCTTTTGTTTAGCTGTCAATGTATTATATTTTTAATTACTTATGTTGTATACGTTTCGTTTCGTTTGTTTTGTTTTCTTTACTAATTTTATGTTTTTTGAATCGGGTTTAGTTTTTTGTTTCGAATACTGTTCGTAAAGGTTATGCTAATGATCTCAAAATGGCTGCCAACTGATACATAAATGCTGCTAAGGCAAAGCTTTTATCATAACACACAAAAACAGACACACACACACATACACACACACGCGTAACACTTAAAGCTTGGCAGCCATTTTGCATTTGGTTTTTGTTTTGTATACGAATATTTTTAAACCGGATTACTGCTGTCTCTGTCTTTGTGGATTGCCGTTATAACTTGATGTGATCATAAAAATTCGTTTATGTTTAGTTCATTTCTTCAGTGTTCGATTTCAGTATAGCTTTGAATTATCGCTTATTAATTTGTATATATTTATATAATTTTTGCATATTTTGTTGTAAATTTGTAAACTGTAAATACTCCAAAAACACACTTTCAGCATTTTATAGCATTATCGATATCGTTATCGCCAATAAATTAAATCCCCCACACCCGAGGCAACCAAATTCCCCCCATTGAAGCGGGCCAATTACTTGATATCATCGTACTCATCGCTGCCATTCTTTGAGTCGCCCGACAACTGGAAAGCCGCCACCATTGAGCCACGCTGGTGGCTCTTCTCCGCGCTCGTTGCCAGCTTATCGTCGGCCGCGTGGTGGCTGCCCCCATTGCTGCTGGGCTTCTCATCGAAGGCGTCGAGGAAGGGATTGGTGGCTGCGTACTGGGCTCGGTAGGTGCCCAGCGTATGGTAGTTATTGCCACCGTTGGCAAACGGACGCGACCCGCTGTTACCGCCGCCTGAGCTGCTGCTGCTATAGAAATCATAGCTATTGGTGGAGCCGGTCATGGAGCTAACCCCACTGCTGCTGGCTGTGCCACTGCCAGAGTGATATGAGGAGCTGGCGCTGGCGCCAAATAGAGTGGCGCCCGCGCTGCTGCCGTTGGCAGCGCCATTCTTTGGCAGTGTGCCATACAAATTCATGGCGCTGTGGCCGCTGCTGCTGCCATTGGCAGCGCCATTTGTGCTGGCAAAGGGACTGTTGCTGGAGTGGGCGGCATGACCATTGCCATTGCCATTGCCATTGCCCAGGGCGCTGCTGCCGAATAGTGCGCTACCAAAACTTCTGTGCTCTGAGCCGGAAGCCGTTTTATTGCTACTGCTGTTGGCCACGTTTCTAGATTCGTGCGTGTAGGTTGTGGTGGTGGTGCTGGCCGCGCTGGCAACTGTGGTGCCGCCTATGTAAGTCTTTGTCTCCGTTTCTGAGGACGACGAAGAGGCGAGACTGTCAAACAGCCGCCTGCCACTCGACACCAGCGAAGAGGAGCTACTTACCGCGCCGCCCGACTTGCCCTCCTTGGCCAGTCGCGAGGGCGACGACGACAGCTTGTTGCTGCTGGTCGGAGCTGTGGCGGTGTCCGCTGAACTCGGCGGCGACGATGTCGATGTCGTATACTTGCTAATCGCACCAGTGGTGGCGCTGGGCTTCGCCAAGCAGCTGGTGCTCGAGCTGGGCGTGACCAGCTGGTAAGTGCCCTTTGGCATGCCATCGCCGCCGCCGGGCGGCGAGGGTGAATCCGGCGACTTGATCGGTGTGAACTGCACGCGTGGCTCGCGCTTCAAGTATTTGGACATCAGCTGACTGGTGGTCATCGCCTGAGACTGGGCCAACAAGGCATTTGTGGAAGCCGACGACTTGTACGAGACCAAATCGTCCGAGTCATCAGACGAAGTTGTTGGCGCCGATGTTGCTGTGGAGCCAGCACTCAGCACAGTTGCCTGGGATGAGCTGGAGCTTGAGGTGGCGCTTGACTTGTTGCGTATGGCCCTATACTCATCGGTGGTGCTGGCAGTGGAGCTAGTGGCATTGGAGGATTTGCCATGCGCATAGCTGCTGCTGGTGTAGCTGCTCTTCTTGGTGTCCAGAGTGCTGCTGGTGTACTTAGATGTGTAGCTGTCATCGCCGGCCAAGCTCTTCGAGTGCATCTTTTGCGGTTCGTAAAAGTCGACACCCTTCCGGTTGGTCGAGCTGCTGGCGCTCGCGTTCGTCTCCGATTGCCCAGGGGGCGTTGTTTCTTCAATGGGCACGTCCTTCTGCAACGGTGGTTTTTTCTGCACTACTGAATACGGGCTAGGCGTGTCAATTATTTTCACTTGCTTGACGGACGCAGGCGAGGCACCGCGCTTGATGGTGTCAGTGCCTAAACGGATGCAGAGAACAGGATTAATTTGTTAAATTGGGATGCTTTGCTGGCGCTACTTACTCTTGCCCGATCCCGAGCCCGAGCCGGAGCCCGTCGATGCTGAGCTACTGCCTGGGGAGGGTGTGCCTGGAAGTGGCAGTGGCGATTGGTCGGGAATTGCTGAGACCGCTGAGCCCGCCAATTGATAGGGCTGCAAGAGAGCACAGAGAGAACGTGGACACACAACGTGGCATTGATTATTGCATAGGCATGTCATCGCATAGAATTGGGGATGGGAGAAAGAACGTCACAATGGGACGGTATCTGGGTTCTGGGTGCGTTGTGTTTAACAAATTTTGAATTCGATTTCGTGTGTGGTGAATAGTGCATGTGTGGGCTGTGGACTTGTCAAACATACACATACACTTGAAAAAAAAAACAATTTCACAAGGTATTTGCGGCCAATTGATAAACCAATCGTGTTTTAACTATCTGATGAGACGAATACAGGAATATGAGACATGCAAACGGGGTGCCTTGGAAATTGTGCAGTTAACTGATCAAGATGTAAGTGCGAGTAAAGTTGACAACACATAATGTGAACACAGTTCTCACTCCTACTTAATACAGTTAAATGTTTCCTGTACGTTTCGTGACAAAATGTAAGGGAAACACTTAACATAAATATATTCCTAGCTCCATTTATACTAATGGATAATACACTTTAAACTCACAGAGCGCGGCTCATGGATAGTTGTAGGTAAGCATTTGGATTTAACTACATTCATTGAAAATTATTGCTGGGGGCCAGGGGTCCATTGCAATGGGTGGTTAATCAGAAGGATATGGAACAGGTGATGATTGATGAACTTTGTACAATGGCATTGTATGTTGTGTGGGCGAGTGTTAACACAAGTATAGTAGTTTTTTATGAATGTACATATTGCATTGGTATTGGTATAGTAGATATGTATATTCGTTATGTTACATTTTTACCAGTAGTGGGCCAATCATGCTTAACATTTATCACATCGCTCAATCATCATCATCATTGTTACCATTATTGTTAAAGTCGTTATCATTATTGTTAACAGTTATTAATTATAAATATACCACAATTACAACGTCGATCAAAATTGGTCGGCAAATCATGAATTACTATTACGATTATTATTTGGTTTCAAGAAGCGAAAATCAATAAAAACAACATAGAAGCTTGATATATATTTATACATATAGATTATGTAATTAATCAGTTATTACACCAAAAATGCAAATCTTTGAAATATATTACGCGTTTACAAACGGTCAACAGGAAAAGTTAGAAGAGCACGAAAGAGTTGTATGTATGTATATCGGTAGAGATATGTATGTGAATGTGTGTATATAAGTATCGTGATTTATAATCAAGAGCGAAAGGCAGAAAATTACTAAGTGGGTGTTTCTCATTGAAATGATAAAAGGAAAGACATTTTCGAGATTTTCGATAGAAATTAACCTTCGGTAATCGGACAATTTTGTATAAGATTGAGATACAACCACCGCTAAAATAATGTTTTTAAGAAAAAAAAAATATTTGTTCCTTATTAGTATCAGTGTTGTTAGTAGTGTATTTTGTTGATATTCTTTTTCTCTTTAAGAGGTTCTCTTTATAATTTTACTCTTTTCTTGTTGTTAGGTTTTGTTAGTTGTGATTACTGTTTGTTATTGTTATTGTTGTTGGTGTTGTTGTTGTTGTTGTAACTGTTTGTTTACCTGTTGCACCGCTTGTTGCAAGGCTCGATGCGATTGAGCTAACTGACCCACTACTGATTGATACAGATGACTGTTGGCTGTGGCTGAGAGCTGATGATGGCCTTGGGAGAGTATGTTGGTTACCGAAGTGGACGAGCGCAGTAGGTTGCCCGCCGCCATGAGCTGCTGCTGCTGCTGCAGTAGTATTTGCTGTCTGTCCACTGGCAACGCACTGACTTTGCTTCCACGCTGCCCTGTTGACTCGCCGCGCCGACCTGTCTACATAGGACTCTGTATTAATCAATATTAATGTGAACGATCATTTTGTGGCTTGGGACTGGGGCTGATCATGTGTATGTGTTTGCGTGTTTCTCTCTGTGTGTGTGTGTGTGTGAAAATCGAAATGTTAACGGTTTTTGTGCCGCCATTAAGAAAGAGACTTGAAAAAAAGAAACCAACTGGGGCTGCTGCACATTCAAAGCGGAAAGAAACTCTTGCAAGTGTTTATTGTGCCACTAATTAAAAACGCTGCTGTCTGTGTATCTATGTATCTGTGTGTGTGTGTGTGTGTGTGTGTGTGTGTGTGTGTGTGTGTGTGTGTGTGTGTATCTGTGTGTGTTTGATTGCTGGAATATGGGGTACTGGACACTGGTGTGGACTGCATTATTGACACAGTGATTACGTTACCTGAAGCAACACCTGCCATATTGCTCATGCTGCTGGCAGCGGCCATTCCGCCCATGTGCTGGGCCAGCTGCTGATGCTGCGTCTGCTGCGCTTGCGGCTGGGGCCAAATCTGCAGCAGATACTTGAGCACCGCTATTGGCTGGGCGTGATCAATATCGGCGCCAGGCTGCGCGCTCGCGGAGTGCAGCATCAGCGGTGGACCCATCACAGTGGCCAATGCTTGAGCGGACATCTTGTTGCGCTCCGCGTTGGACACAACCAGCGACAGATGGTCAAGCAGAAAAACTAACGTGGCCTGTGGAGCGTTGTGCAGGGATTAGATAACTTGTGCGCTGGAGAGATCCGACACACTTACCCTATTCGCCCTGGGTAAGCAGTCGAGTATGCTAAGCATCAGTTTCGCATTGCCCTCGGGATCATCTGGCAGGCAGACAGCTGTGGATCGATATAGACGAGATTATAGAATGTACTCAAGTGAATAAAGTTGCGGCTGGCTTACCCAATGCGTCGACCGTCATCTGGAAGAGACAGCGTGTGAACAGTGGCTCGGGCAGCTCCCTGAGGTAGTCCTTGAGCACGCCGGTTATAACATTAATATCAGGAACGTGTTCCGGGCTCAATTCCACAGCGCGACTGTTCCGCTCGAAGGCCTCGCGCAGCAGTCGCTTCTTGGTCGCCGATCCGCACAGGCGATACAGCCCGATTATATCGAGGCCGCGTCGCTCCACCTCCTCAACGCAACGTCGCAACACAATTGGCACTGGCGCAGAGCCGGGCGCGTTCTTTGACTCCCTGTTGACCACCGTCTCGAGATCGGCCCCGAACAGCGTCGGATAGCCGGCACGCAGGCTGGGCAGGCCACGACGCTTGTACAGCGCCAGAGGATCGGTGTGCCGCATCCGGATGTAGACGGTGCCGCGCGGCTCCACCTTTAGCGCCAGCTGATGCAGTGGCGACTGCCGCAGCACCGCCGACAGCGAAATGGCGCCGCGATAGCACAGCTTGTGCCTGTGCTGTGGATCCCAGGAATAGACGAGCACGTCCAGTTGCTTGTTGCCCACCAGGTCCAGTTCAAACGACTCGTCCCAGTCAAATTGCAGATCCCCCGAACGCACCACTGTCCGCGCCTTGTGCACGCGATCGCACTCGATCACACAGTACAGATCTCTCGTCTGCGGGAGGGGTCCTCCGCCGGCGGCATGCTGGGCTGATCCCTGCTCCGGTGTTGAGCGCAGACCACGGCCCGCGAGTAGGTGTATCCACAGCATTCCCGAAACACCGCCAATGTCCACAATGGGCTTGTCCAGCTTGTATTTGGCGAACTCCGCCGGATTGATGTCGATCTGGCGATGGGCACGCGGCAAAGTTGCGCTGGGCGTGGGCGCCGGACTCTGATGCCCGGCCGTGCTCATGATGCTGCCACTAGGACTGGCCGGGCCCGCAGACAGTTCCAGCAGCTGACGCATGCGTCGTATGCTGGGCGAGCGTATGGATCCGGCGCCGCCTATGTGCTGCGACGACATGGAGCGCACGGGCAGTGCCGAAATGGGTCGTGTCAGGCCCAGATTGCGGTCTAGCGTGCCAGCGCCAAGTATGCCTGTTCTGCTGGAGTAAATGCTCTCAGTCTGCAAGTTAAATGTGGGCCAGTTAATAAAGGGGCTTCAATTCAGTGGTGGTTCACTTACGTTCCGCAGGGCATCGTGGATGTTCTCGGCGCTGCAGGAGAAGCGATGCGAACGCGGCTGCGCGAACATGTCCCGCGTCATGCGCATCTGCTCCGCAATGGCGGAGCTGCTGGGCGCGCGACGCAACCACGCACGGTACTCGTCCGCCGTGAAGATCGAGGGCCCGGGGCTGGCGGTGATGCGCTGGCGCAGATCGCGACCGCGACGCGCATCGTACTCCGGCGCCGAGATGTTGCCATCGTTCTCATCGAGAATGCGATCGCCAATGCGCGCTCGAATACCCTGCAACCGGACGCCCGGACGCTCCCTGGGCAGGGAGTTGAACTTGTTGAGGTCTGTGGCGCCGGCCAGCATCGCAGCCGCCGCTGCAGCCGCTCCGCCGCCCACGCCGCCAGCGCCCCGTGGCATGCTGCCTATGGCGGGTCGGTTGTAGTAATAGTAGCTAGGACGCGGTCCAATGGTAGCTTCAGTGTCGCTGGAGTAGTCCAGATTCGGCCGCGAGCGACGGGTCAGCGACTGTGCACCCCCAGCCGGTGGTCCGTACTTTTGAGCACCGCCCCGCTGCTGCTCGTACCGCCCATAGCGACCCAGGGTGCCGCCAACGTTGACGGGCATGGGGGCGCCAGTTCCGGGCTTCAGGCTGGAGCGTAGCAGCGAGTGCCGGCCCAGCGAGTTGGAGTAGTCGGCGTATTCCACGCGCGGCAAGTGCTGATCCGAGCCGGAGCGCGGGAAGCGCGCATGCTGCTGGGCCAAGCCCACGTTGCCAGTGCCCGTGGACATGCGTCGCGAGGGTCCAAGCCCCGGTTGCCCCGGTGCCCCCGGGTAAAATGCGTGCACCTTCTCCGCCAGGCTTTCGAGCGTGCCGGCGTTTTGATAGTAGGCGTGCGATGGCGCAAAAGCGTGCCCCTTGGTGGGCTGCTCCGTGATGACTGAGGAGGGGGGCGGCGGCGGCTTATAGCCCCAGTTTGGTGGCTCACCCATGGCATTGACGCCCGCCCGCGTATTGTAGTACATGTCCAGCTGCTCCGACTGCGGACTGTAGTTGTTGAGGCCCAGGCCCAGTCTGGAGCGCGACTCGGTCATTTCGCGGCCGTCGCCTACAAGCGGTTAGTAGAGGAGGGGGGGAAAAGAGAAGAAACACCGATTAGCATTTTAAACACGGCGCTCACTTTAAACTACCTGTACGTCTTTCACGTGATGAACGCGGGCGCGGCATCCGATCCGTCTCGTCCATGTCCTCGTCTCTGAGATCACGCTTGATGACCACAACTGGCGGCGGCTTCTGCTCTGGTCGCGACAGCGTTGGCGGTCCCGGTGAACCGGCTCCACGATTGCCCCGCCTCTGCCGTATGGCCAGCACCAGGCGGCGAGGAATTGACATGATGATGACGACATCATCGAGCGACATATGTGTGACATCAACCAAATTGACGGCCAGGATTTCGTCGCCCACCTGCAAAACAGAATTCATTAAATATCACTTTGCACGCTGATCATATGTTGATAATTATATAAGTATAGTATAAAATTGCCCAAAAACAATTTAACATGCTAAGGCAGCCACCAACCGCAGATCCAAAATTTTAGAAATGATGCAAGTTAAGTGGATAAGGCTCACAACAAGTAAGATTGCATTTGATCAAGAGTATATATAAGTACTTTAAGGGGTCGAAGATACTTCAGTCTTGTTGTCTATTTAACATTCAATCCGCTTATAGTTCAAGTCTTTTAGCATTTTATAGAATACAAGTCACGATTGTGTAATGTCATGCAAATTAGTATGAGTCTGATTCGTTACATGTAGCTTTTCATTATGGGGCCAAGGTGATGGTTAGCCAAAGAATACAGACTTGGAGGCATGCGCCTGGAGGCATTGCATAGGAAAATGAAGAGGACCAAACGAACAAAGAAATGAATCAACGAATCAACTGAGGGATAAAATAAAGATGCTTAGCATTAGGATTGGATATAGCATCTTACTCTTAAGCAGCCGCTATTGTAGACCGCCGACTCGAGGGCAATGCGGGATATGAAGACGCCATCGGTGCGATCGGCGCCGTTGCCTTCGCGTATGTAAAGGCCGAGTGTTTGGCCGGGCCGCTTTACAATCTCGACCAGCTGCACGTTGTGGCGGCCATCGGCCTTGTTCATCAGCTTGTGCGCCGCATCCACGGCCTGTTTACTGCCCATCGAACGCGGCTCTAAGATGCGCACAATCATCTCGCCGCGCCGCTCCACCGCCTCCAAAGCCGCAGCGGTATTCGGATCATGATCGTTCTCAACGGCTTCTATCTGCCGAAAGATCTCCGAGCTGATGCCGCTGACCTTGCGAAAGTCGCCTTGGAGCAGCACCGGATCCTTGACCCCGCCAGAGCCGTTTGTGTTGCCGCTTTGGCCGCGATTCTGTTGCTGGTTGCCGTGGTGCTGCTGTTGCTGCTGCTGCTGCTGCTGCTGCTGGTTGGCATGATGGTGCTGCTGCTGCTGGTTTCCCATGCCAGACAGCTGATTGGCGGGCAGCGGGCCGGGCGGTGCACGGCCCGGACTGGCGGTAACATCAGGAACTGATCTTCCATTTTCCTGCAATGAGCAAAGAAAATAAGTTTTTTTTTTGTTGTTAGTTAGTTTGCATTTAGTTAATTTATGCGCAGAGCTTAATTCAAATGCAAGTCTAAAGTGCAACGCGTTCTTGCATAAATTAGGCAAATTGTTGTTGCTGCTGGGACAACCCGCAGCTGTCGCTGCTTGTTGCAAGTCACTGCACGCCCACACTCCCACGCCCACGCCCACGCCCACTTAAGCGCCGCTAAAAGATTTTGCTTTGCATTAATTAAGCCAATTTCGCAGTCGCAGCTTTGTTAGAACTTAAATTGCTCAGGGAACTAAAGCGCTGGCGAGCTTCAATCAAACTCTGGGTTCTTATCGCTGGCGTTTTGGCCAAATTGCACCAGACTTGGCCCACAAACTATGCAACAATTATTTCGTTATTTAGTTGGACTTTTCGTTTTTGTTTCTTCCTCTTTTTTTTGTGGCGTGTTTTTGTGCACATTCCGCGCCACGCCAACTGCAATTTCTGTCACAGAGGATTTCTCGTGTGCCAGTGGCAAGCGGTGGGCAACGGCCAGTGGACAGCGGACAGCGGAGGCCGTTGCCGTTGCCGTTGCCGTTGCCTGAGTCGAGGCGTCATGCAAAGAGAACTTGCGAGGCAACTGTACCAGCGCAAACTGCTAACTGGGCAGGCACGTGAAGTTGATGATGTCACACGCCAGGAGCAGCAACAATGTACAACTTTGATTTTTCAAGGTGTAGAGAGAGAGAGAGAGAGAAAACAGGATGGAGGGGGGGAGGCCAACGAAAATTCACTTTAAATGAAGTTCCCACTGCCATCCACAGCACCCAACGAAGTTTTTAATGGATTAATGCGAGGGCAGGGAGAAGACTGCGACAGTGCCACACTTAACGTTGACTGTGGCCAGGCTGCCCTGCAGGAAAATCTTGGCTCACATAAACACCCACAAACTCACACACCAGTTAGTGGCCAGCAGCATCAGTCAAGTGTACACTTGAGTGTTTCGCTGTGGTTTTTGGTTTTTGCCAAAAATCATGTACGCCCACAGGCGAAAAACAAAAAAATCTTTGAAATTGCCAAAGTTTGACATATGTTGGTTTTCCTTCTCCAACTGCCTGTCTAAGCTGCGCATCCACAAAGCTTTACTTATATTGTTGTTCTTGTGTTGATGTTGTGCAACTTTGTCAAACTTTTGCAGCTGTCGTTGAAGTTTTGTACTCAAATGCCATTCCCACCCATGCTCATCCTCCTATTCCATATATACTGGCTCGGAGACCCCTTGATCTCAGTGTTTTGTATATTTCTCATGTTTTTGGTGGCTGGCATTAAACTATTAAAGTCTGTTTACTCGAATCATGTTTCATTCTTTTCGCTTCTTTCTGTGAATGGTGTTGGAAATGCATAACCAAATATGAGTGCTCGTAAATAATTTACAGCTCCACAATACTCGAGGCATTATTAACACACTGAAAGTGCTTGTTGTTGTTGGACACGCCTTATTGCGTGTGGCCACAGCCCATTGCGCTGAAACGAACAAGTGCATTCAATAAGGATCCGACCGCTCGTCATTTATGCTTTTGCAGGAACAACAAGAGTCCACTCGAAAAATAACAAATATTGTACTAGTCAGGAATGCCCGACTAGAAGATAACAACCTCAACATTTTTAAGCTTTTTTTGAGAGCTAGAGGAAAAAACGGCATCAAGATCAAGTATGAAAGAATGAAGCTTATTTCATATTATCGATTACCCGTTTCGAGAAACTTGGGTCGCTTTCTTTAATAGTTTCCAACATCGCTGCGTTCATGTGAATACAAGTGCATCAACTCAGCTCGTCGTTCTGATAAAAAATACTTATATATTTACAGAATTATGTTCTCCTTTCTACCTGTTACATAGATTTGCCCAAAACCATTATATCCTATTTACCTATTCTAATTGGCTGGGGTATACAAAAATCGTTGAGGCGAAATATGTATGTATATTTTTGGTTAAATTTGTGTGTGTGCATCGCGTGTCCAATGCTTGGACAGCATAAAATGGACACATAAAGTGCCAGAGGCAGCAAATGACTGACAACTGTGTATGTGTGTGTGTGCTGTGTGTGTGAAAAGCAGCTTGAAATTTATGCAAGTTTATTGCAGACTCTGTGGGGGACATATCGTAGCCAAACTGCTGTGGATATATCAAGTTGAAACTTTTAACGGTAAACTCTCTCTCTCTGCCACGTGCCACTCTGAATTCAATTATTCATTGCGCTCGCGGCAATGCGATATCTGTTGCATAACTGCAGGCGCTGTGGCAGGCAATGATAGCTCACACCACATAGTCCGGCTAATTGCAAGCGGTGAGCGCATAGTTTGTTAACCAGTAAATCCAATAAGTTTAAGTAATGGCTTACAGCAGGGCCAAGTCGTTGCCACTGCGTAAATGGAGCGCATAGCCGCCGCTTCAGCCGCTTCCCGCTTCAGTTTAAGCCATGCAAATTCTGGAGACGTGCCCGGGAGTATGTAATACGTGAGTCATGCCAGCCGCACCAGTCTTTTTAAAAACTCACTTAAACTTCATGACGTTGTCATTGTGCTTAGTCAGCAGCCCCTCCCTCCCCTTGTTCTGGCTAGCTAGCGAACAAGCTTGTGCGACGACCTAATTGAGAATAGGCTAATGTAGATGCAGCTCTATAAGAGCTTGTAAAATATTGATGATTTCTGGTAATCACTTACAGAGAATTTCAATATACAAGACAAAGGACTTGCGACGTGTGGGGCTGTCCCCACCTTCAAAAAAGTTGCGTGACTTCACAAATCAATAAAACCATCAAAAACTTCAAGCGGAAATTGAGTCGAAATATAATTATGCCTGCACAGTCGTCATTACTAATGTTTGTGTGTGTATGTGAACATATTCTAGGACATATATCTAAAAACAAAAGGCAATACAGGCCAGCAAATACATTAGTATCGACGCCAAGCCAAGTCACTAATCACTTGGCTTGCAGCGAGCTTGCGTGCGCCATTTTGGCCGCTTCTTGTCAATAATTAACTAGCAATAATTGTAACCTGGCTTAAACAATAAAGTGAAAAAGAGCACTCCATTAAGCAGGCTATAAATACTTAGCTTCTGTTTCATTTGATTTTGCATTTGTCACTTTATCTCAAAGAGGCTCAGACAGCCAAGTCTATTGTGTCTGGCAACATGATAGATTGTGAGACACGTTGATTGATTGCTGAAATGTGTTTGGCTGGGTGGTTGTGATTTCACTGCCCATTGTTTTTGTAATTTTGGACACTGTTGGGCAGACATAGACTTAACTGAATAATTGCTTTTCTTTGGCACATTTAATTAAAACAATTTTTGGGGGCAAACAATCCTAGCCAAATCCCTATCAATATATGTCAAGTCATGTTATTTGTCTAACGGCCTTCAATTTGATAGAATCACGACTGGCTAATAGTATGGTATTTAGAATGCAAGCAGGCGTTAGACAACCAACTAACTTGGTTAAAGAACATTACATCAGCCTTAGATTTACAAAATTTGTTAACGTTATCTGATACTGAAAGCTAACGAATTAGCAAAAGCGGATATTTATAAATTTATATTCCAATGTATGTGGCCATTAATAGAAGTACAGTTTGCCTTTTTTTTAGCTTTATAGCTAAAATATTATTATTGTATGCATATTTAAGATGTCCTAGCCAAAGGTCAAGTCTACAAGCATACGATATACAAATTTATGTTTACTATGATAACTAGTAGCTTAAATCAAAATATAGATGCGTGTCACATTTATTTAAAACGACACGAAGAAATTTGAAACACGCACAATCTAAAGACATTACCGTTCCAAAAAAAAAAAACGATAATAATTATATTAATCTTATGTCTATTGCCATAAAAGCTAACCATGGGACAAGCTTTGGAAAACTGATGTTGCCAACAACACGTCGTCTGTTTCGGAAGTGCAGCAATTCAGTGACAACAATTAAATGACAAAAGCATTGGCAGACGTGAATCGGGACTAGGCTTTGTTAATAATAATTGTCAGTTGCAGCTGCGTCAATCTCCAAATATGTGTATGTATGTCGGCTTCGGTAAGGACATGCGTGAGGCAAGGACAATTAAGACACTGGACAACATTGTAGGCTGACTGAAATTATTGTCCTGGCTCAAGTTGCGTTAACCACAAATTAAGGCAAACAATAGCAGCAACAACAACAACAACAGAGTAAGTCGTATCGTGCTCAATTAGTCCGTGTCTGTGTGTGTGTGTGTGTGTGTGTGTATCTACGTGCCATACTTGATTTATTGATTAAATTTAAACTTTGCCGTCTGGCAGACAGCAAACGAAGCGCAATTTGAGTGTCACATTGTGTAATTTAGCTCAAATAACCATGTAGAAAATCAATTTCTGGACTGGGATAAGCTACAAAATGCCGATCAGAGGGAAAGAAAATTGGAACAGTTTACAAAGTGCAAGGAAAATGCGAAAAATCTGTTATTCCATCAGGGAATTTACACTCAGTCAAATGGGATGGTTACCATCGGCTGGAGAGGATATCAAACCCTTGCCAAATAGACTGTCGATTAAGCTGATAAGCAGCTAAGATTTCAAAGAGTTTTTTCCATTAAGCTGCCAACTTAAGTATTTGAACAATTAATAAACTCCAGCAAGCAAGTGTATAAAATTGCAACAGAGCCGATTGATTGACTTGCCGACGCCTGCCTCACACTTGAGCAGCCATCTTACAGGCAATGCATTATCCTGCATCCAGCGCCTGGGGTGTTCATTAACATGCCACGTTGCCACGCCTACAGTGCCGCCGACAAGTTGCCGATGTGAAATTTAATTATGCGGACGAATGAGCGTGTGTATGGGTGTGTGCGTGTATTAAATGACAAGCGCCCACAATTACAAACTTATCTTATTATCTGTGCAAATATTTTGCAGAGCAAGCGGCGTCGCTTGGAGGCTTAATGAAATTTTATTTCAATATTTGAAGTGCACTTCAAATGGGCGGGGCCACTGAGCTCTAAAGTAGCTGCCAAAGTTGCCAAAGCTGCAAAAAATAATAGAAGTGCGCCTGCAGGACCAAATCAACTAAAGGGTTTTTTTATTACTAAAGTTTTGCATTCAAACGTTGACGTTGTTTCTTTTATTTTTAAATCTTTAAACGCATACAGATTTGTTCAGTTTTCTGTTCGCTGAGCACATGTCTGTAAAAAATGCATTTTTATTTATATTACGCAAATTTTATTTATGCATTCATCCGCATAAATAGCACATAAATTGTTGATGAAACAAAACAGTACAAAGGACAAAAATCGTTCAGAGTGCCCCACGTCAAAGAGAAAGCAGAGGGAAAAAATAGTAGGCAGATGGGGGGGCTGGATAAGGTCACAAGTGGAAAATAGTCGCAACTCAAAGTGAACGCGACAACACAAAAAAATATAGGAGGAAAAACAATATTTGCATAAAACTCTCTCTCACACACACATAAATAAATAAATATTAAGGAGAAATAAAAAATGGCATGCAAATTTGCTGGCGAGTTTATTTGATGTGAAGGTTGGTTGGCTTTGCCCAGCTGCCTGACAGAATGTGCGTATTTTATGCATCGTCATGACGTTTTGAAGCACTTGAATCTGCAGTTGGAGCTGTCCTTTGGGCTTTTACTTTGTCTTTGCTTTGCCTTCTTTGTCTTTTAAAATGCCATGTTTTATTAATAATTACATATTTGTTTGCGAAAGAAATGACTTGCATTTGCTGCTTATCATGCACAAATCTTTAGTTTTTCACTAGAAATCATTTAAGAATTTTTTTAAATATATTATTTTGAAATAAAATAATGTAAGTAAAGGCATTACCTTACCTTTACCTTACTTTTATACATATTTATAAAACTCTACGGTTTTTGCAAGAGAGTCTGCAGAGATTTTTGTTGTGGTAACGGCCAAAGGACTTAAATATTTCTTTTTTATACTGAAAACTTTTATGCAACGCCCACCGTAACCACAAAAACGACAAACAAGCTAAAAGACCGACCTAAACAAAGAAAAACATGCACAACAAAAAATCCTTTGATAATCCTGAGTACAAATCTCGCGCTTTGAAACGGTACGAAATAACAAGTATGCTGCATTAGCACATGACCGAGAGAGCAAACTTGTCACACAAAAATGTGGCTTTGCTTTGTATTTCATTTTATGGTCTGAATAATAATATGTTGTCAACAGGGTATATATATACTCGCAGTGTAAAACGCATCTAGAGTTAATCCCATTACCATGCATTAAAATAATTAACTTTACATTTTTAAAGATTCATTTTGAAATAAACGAAACAAAATATTTTATCAGAATAAAGAATTAATTTTAGGTGCAATACATTATTTAGTGCTATAGTTTATTAAAATATTTTATTTGAATTGAATCAAATTTCTCTAGCTGTCAAAGTGTGGAAAATATGCTTAAAAAGTTTCAAGTTTCTATAGTTTTTTAAAAGTTTTAGAAAAAAAATAAACTTTTGATAAAGAAACATAGACGAATCCAAAACTCTCTTTTTACCAAATTTCAATGAGTTCAATCTCCGAGATATGGTAAGAAAGCCAAGACATCGAAGAAATAAAATGATAAAATTGCTTAAACTATAGATTATCTATAGTCAAAAATATTAGGTCCTAGCTAGTAGTTTCTGAGATCTCTGCGTTTATACAGACACAAATAGCTAAATAAGCTCAGCTCGTGGCGCTGCTCAAAAATATATATTACATATACCCATTTTCAGGTTTAGGATTTAAAAACTCTCTCTCCTTTGACACTTTTAAAAAATGTAAAAGTTACGTATGAGCCTTTTACACATGACAACAAATCATCGTAATGGCAAGGGAATTACGAGTACGCATCATTAGTTAATGTGATATTACTAAATAAGTTATTTGCATGAAATTCACCCATACATATGCTTGCATTGTCTAAGATGGAGACTAATGAAAAATACCGAAAGGAAAGACTCACCTTGCGGCCGCTGCTTCTGGTCAGGAAACATCCTGTGGTAGCCCTTTCGCACATTAATTTTGCTGCAGCCAGCGTTACTGTTCCCACTTAAGTGCCGAAATGAGAACGAGAAAATGTCTGACGAGGCAGACCTACCAGGACTAATATATAATTTATCCACTACGGACACACACACACGCACACGCACGCGCACATACACGCAAACCCACAAAGCTCACCCGGGGCTGTGTTTCTAATTTAAATGATAGTTTTTGGCCCCCCTGGAGGCGTCGCTGTATTCGAATTCGTTTTTGTTTGTTTCGCAGTAAATATATTTATTTTTTCGATTCTGTTTGCCTTTTTTTTCGTTTTGTGAAATTTTTGCTTTTTTATTGGTTTAGCCTTAGCTGATATTGTTGTTTCGTTGTTTTTGGTTCTTTGTTTGGTGGTAACTTGTACTTAAGTTATAATTTGATACGTTTTGTTGCTTGCCACACACGTCTTACGGGATAATTCGAATTTTGTTGTTTCATTCGGTTCGCTTTGCCTCGCTTCACTTGGCTTCGCTTCGTTTCATTTGATTTCGTTTGGGTTATTCGTTTTATCCGCTTTCGGTGGCGATTCTATTTTATAAGCACACAAATCTGTGATAACTGTATCTAAGCTATAGTGAATCATATATATATATAGATGAGTGTATGAGTGTATGTCTGTATATTCCCTTTGACTGCTCTTTGTTGCCAGGCAAGTTATTTATGTTTGCTTTTCACGCTTCACTCAGCGGATCCCACGGCCATCAGGTTGGCAAACGTTTTGTAAATTTCTACACAATTGATTTAAATAGCGCTCAATGTGAAATTTGCTCCACACAAACACGCATACACCTACAGAGGCCGTGATTTACGTTAAGATTACGCCCAGTGGGCAACCCGCCCTCAGCCGTTTGCTTAGGAAGCAACAATGAAAACAATGTCTTCCACGTGTAGCGCTGGCATTTGAAACTTCGCGTAAATAATTTTCTCTGCACGCGTAAAAATTTCATTAATACAAAAGGTATTAAATTCAAACGGCGAGCGCAGAAGGTGCACGATACCTCACAGCTCGCAGGCAGCGGCAGGAATTAGCAGAACTCCTTCATATTATTTATGGCAAGGCAAAAAAAAGTTGTTGCCAAGCAATTAACCTGGAGGCGAGCTACAAAAAGTGGCAGAAGCCAGCACAGCATGAAATCAAGCAAAAAATTCAGTGAAATTTTCGCCAGGGCCAAATGAATAAGATTTCGTGCAAAGACTTTGAAACTTGTTTTAGAAGAGCAATTACATCAACATTTTTTACATTGAAAGCATATCCCTCAGCTTAAATAATTATTATATAATCATATAAAATAGAATTTTCAACAATCATTAAGAATTAACTACTTCGATTGATTTGCGTCCTAAAATTTTTCAAGACTTTATCATTTAAAATTATATTTTCTTTACTAAGCAAACCGGCAAACCGGATCGAACAACTAAAATGGCTAATGCTCCCTGAGGGTTTAATTTAATTTTATTACAAGTTAACTCGTTGACCCAGGTCCCATAAACACTCTAATTATCGTTTACCTAATTGTATATGTAAATTAGTACGGCTGCTAGCTTTAGAATTAGCTTATCGAATCTGTTGTTAGGCAAGCTTTTTTAAGGACAGTTGGACTAAAGCTCTAACTAAAGTCGAACTGACCAAACCGGCTTATTAAGCTGATAATAATGTAACAATACATAAACTTATATAAGCACTTCATAATGAATATATATCTATTTTTATAACAAAGCTGTTAGCTACTGCTACATTCCTCAGGAGGCTGTTTGCCGATAAAAACGCACGCCAATAGAGTTAACCAAACGAAAGTCACAATTCGAGTGGGTGCCACAGCGTAGAGGTTACACGATTTTCGCTGCTGCTAGCTATCGTGGTAGTCGCTTAAAATGCCAAAAATTACATTTTGCCACTTTTACAGACAAAAGATGAAGCTCAAAGACAGCGAGCGGCGGGCAATGCGGCGTATACGCAATAAAGCTGGCGGACGAGTTTGAATGCTGGTGGTGTTACGTTGTCGAAGATAATGGCTGCTTTGGGGCCTAACACTGACACTGCTTGCCTGCCAATCGTCGGGCTGTTGAACCTTAAGTGTGTGCGTCTGCCTTGCCATGCGCCTTTATGTGTATGTATATATGTATTTGTCAGTTTGTTTGTATGTGTGAGTAGGCGTTGGAGGCGTAAGCGCGCGCATTTAGCAATCGAAATTTTCTGTACATGGGCCAGTATGAGTGGGATGCCTTTGGCATCGCCTCCTTCAACATGTGGGCCATGCCAAATGCAAAAATGATGATGAGTTTTCTCATTTCGGTTTGCAGACGACACTGCGTATACACAACGTTGCCTAACAGTAAATTGTCTGCGTGTAATGCGTTTATTTTATTATAAATTTCTTGTGATTTGTGTAAGCACGCGTGTTAAGCGGATCCAAGCACCCAAATGTCTTGTGTACACTATATTACACTTTGTTAAAGGCGCTTCTAAATATATACACGTATATATGTGAATGTAGGTGTGTAGGTTTATTCCCTAAAACATTTAATTGACTGCCGTTCTGTAACAAAATAGTCAGTATTGATCGAGCGCCCGCCGAGGCAATTTAATGAAGCATTAAACTTTTATTGGCAATTTCATGCGCTTTTCTACAATAATTTTAGAGGCACATCGACGATAATGACTGCGACTCCTGTGACGAGAAGTGTGCGCGTTTTTGTTTCTGCTGCTGCTGCTGTTGGCCTATCCCTGTGCGTCAAATACTATTGAATAAGTTTTTTAATGACTTTTACTATACGCCAGGTCACTACGTCAGCCGCTCTGCAGGTATTTATATATGTACATATGTATATACATGCATATAGTTGCGGCGGAAATACTACTACGCACACAAACACACACACAAACGAGACGCCACGCACGATGTTGCCTGCGACGTATACGAGGACGAGAGCGAAACACGACAACGTCCGACGCGCTCAACTGAACTTTGCGTATTGAAATTGTTCGCTCTACAAACGTCGAACTGAAGCCGAGCGAGCGGCAGTCAGAGCCAGCCGAAGTTTTCAACTCCCGAACAACTATACTCGAAACTGGAGCAAACGCAGTAATAGCGACACATACACCCACACAAACACACACACATTCGCATGCCCAAACGGAGGGCTCTCCCGCAATGCACGAAAAAAATACAACTTTTTTAGTTAAAAAGGGAGCACGGGAGCGAAAGCTTTTCTACAAAAGTTCGACAGGCCGACGTGCCTATCATTGTTAATGTTAGCTCGTGTGTGTGTGTGTGTCTGTGAATGTGTGCCTATGTGTGTGTGTGTATTTAACATGAAAAAATTGGCAGTCGGGCTTTTGGGAATTGTGTTTGATGCGCCGACGATGAAAACGCGGCAACCCCCGCCATTTCTATCAGGGGACGCGCCTCAGCGTTGCCAGATGTGTATTTTATAGCAACGGACTTGAACTTGTTTAAATGCAAAGAACAGGCAAATACGATGAATATTGAACACAAACTGAATGCTGATCTCTGTAAAACCATAATAAAATGTAACGTGTGTAAAGTACTTGGTTATAAATGTATAATCTCCCACCTAATATATGAAATATGAAATTTACAATTATTGGCCATTTATATTCAGACAATACCAGATAAGTTTATTGGTACTCAAATTAATATATAAATTTATAAATAATTTGACCAGAAAATTGTTAATAAAGTTAGTTTTTTAGGCAACTTCAACTGAAAACTATTTGGGATAATATTTAGAGACAACCTCAACTAAATGCTTGCTCTATAATCATTGCGATTGAAAGCTTTCTCTTGAGCTGGTCATTGATATACTACATGTAATAAGTTAATGTGTATTTCGCTTACCTAGCTATCGTTTATCAGCATTATAATTAAACTCGTACACAAGTAGCGGCTTAATCCCACTCAAATTCCATAGAACAATCCACTCAAGTATTTATAGGCACACACACACGCAGATCCTCCCCAGGCGCAAATCCTGGCAATTATGGTTGCCACTTAAATAAACTGACATCGGTATCAACTATACGCATTAGGCATGGTCATAGCCGTTAGTAGTTACATATTAGATTCCACCGAAATGCCAATCTCAGTATAAAAACAAAATGATAATCATATGTGTGTGTGTGGGTGTGTGTGTTTGTCATTTATATGAGTGTGGAGATACCTAGCTCAAAAATAGCCAGCATGTGGCATGACAGACAGGCATTACAAATGATTTAGGTACAGCAATAACAACAATAAACCCAACAACAAAAATAACAATAATAGCGACAGCAGTAAAAACACTCAACAATTTTTGCGCTTAGACAAAAGCGCACCGTTTATGCAGATGTTTTTTTTTCTGTGTTCTTATCAAACAATTCAAATCAACAAAATGAAACAAACAAAACGAAAGTGGCAGACAGAGAATAGAACATGGAGCGGACAGGTTAAAAGAAGCGTGCAGCTTGGGCCACTCCAAAGGGAATTATGAATAATTTTAATAACCTGGCCCCGATGACATAAACAGATAAAACGCAGCCATTAAAAACGCATTACAATTGATAAAGACTGGCCAAGAGTCAGCTAGCAGGCAGCCAGGGAGTTGAAACCGTGAAGGGTATGGAAAATGGAAATCATGGCAGAAACGTAAACTTTGCTTGACATGAATGACATGTGTAGGTGTACGCGTATGTGTGTGTATGTGGGTGTATGTTACGCCCATAGCTAGGCCACATCATTCACAAAACACAAACACACACACATACACACGTATACTCACGAGCTGGTTGTAGTCACGCTTTTTATCGACACGACATTTATGTGGGTCAATTTGGCGAATAGCGCTGCCAACACCGTCTCCCGGCTCCCTCGCGCTGACAGGCAATCAACTGTCAGGCGGGTCCATGCAAAATGAATGCGTTTCAAAATGGTTTTCAAGGCGCAAGGAGGGCCCCCGTTTGTGTGCAAACATAGCATCAACAAAGCCGCTGACAAACGCAAAGCCAAAGCCAATTCCAAATTTAAATCTAAAGCCAGTGTAAACTTACGTTACGTATACGCAACATAGACGCCTGCGCGGATAAGCTGCGCACTACGCAGACCGAAGCATACATTGAATGGCGCAGTCGGCACCAAATTTATCCGACGCGGCGGATGTGCGCGGCTAATAACAAACTTCCGGAGAGGAAACATTCCTTTTTTTTTCGTTTTTTTTTTTTTGTCACCGGACATTTGTCAAGCGAAACAAATTGAGTTCGCAGCTCGCAGAAGTCGTCGCTCCATGTAACCGAATTGAAATCAAAATTCGAAATCCCCCGGAAAGCGCTGTCATCATCAGCATGATGGGGTTAAAAAGAAAACCAAATCAGAAAAAAAAATATATATATATAAATAACCATTCAGATTTGATAACAATTTTGTGTGGGCCCGCAAATGGGTAGCAAATATTTTTGCTGCTGTGGGCGCAATATCGAACTTTTTGTGCAGGCGAATAAATTTAACGATGAGGGCCAGTTTGAAATGTTACTTTAGGTTTGCCTGAATTATATATTCAATTTGTAGTTGCTTTCGTTGTTATTGTTTTTTTTTTATTCTCTTGGCACTTGCTGATTTAAGCTTAAATGTGGGCCTAGTTTGCTAAATTAGCTTTTAAGTGCATTCATTGACAAGCGTTCACCTTGGCAGTTAATTGCGGCTGGCGTTAAAAGGCAACCACAACAAACGCTAAAAGCTAAAGCCTAAACGCAGCTCATCCCCGCTTTCCACGCTTTTCCCTAACCCATCACTTGCATTGGAAATGTAAGTGACAATGCCTGCGTACAATGAACCTTGACACAAATTACGGGCTTCAATGTGTTTGTGTGTGTGTGCATTTGCCAAGCTCGAGCCACAGCTCTCAACACTAATTGATGGTTTATGTGCCCTTTTGGGCCGTTGGCATTTGTAAACCCATTAAGAGTGCCTTCAATTAATGCAAGTGCCAAACTTCTAGTCTTCTCAATAGAGCTCCTTTGCAGTTATGGTCATGTGACGATAAAACAATTTCTTGTTTGACCAACAACCCAAAACATAAATAAATAAATTATCAAAAACCAAAAGAAGCTAAATAACTTTGCGCAAGCCTGGCCACTCTAAACAAGCAGACCAAGCCACAAAAGCCAAAAATTTTTCTTTTTCTCTACTACAAAAGCTTTTCGTTCCAGAGAGCGAGCCAGAAATACGGCGAGAGCTAGCCGAAACACAAATACGCACTGAGCAAAAGCACAAATGTCGGCGAGAAACATAGAGACACCCACCCCTTGAACTCAAACTCAAACTCACACTTGCACACACACACACACACACATGCACCCAGTTCATAGCAAATGCAAAATACGTAAAAGTTTAAAAATGTTGAAGCACACTTTCGTTCGGTGCGAGCGCTGCGACATTCCCAAAACGTTGCGAAATCCTCAGCAAGGCAAACAGCTTTTAACCACGCTCAAGGGCTGCAGGGGGTGGATATGCCAAAACGCAAAGCTGGCATAGCAAGGGCTGCCAGCCCGCACCCCCACATATACATACTGCAAGAAGCGGTCTACAGAATGAAAGCCACGACCTATCCACACAACAATCGTGTGTGGGCGTTTTGGGGCCAACGAAAACACTTTGAGTTGCGTATGGGTGGCTACCTGTTTACCTGTGAGTGGCGTAAACCGCTTTTAGTACAGTCGAGACACACACGCGCATACAAACACGGGCATACAAATGCACTGATATGAATGCTGCAGTAGGTTCTGATGTTAATTTTGTTTCGGCATTGCATTTGCTTAAGTGTACGGTTGTGTCTGTGTGTGCGTTGGTAACTGTGTCTGTTTACTTTTGCACTCGACTGCTCCCAATACAAACACAATTACAAACACACACACATGCACAGCAAATGCAGCGCCAGTTGATGAATTTATTTTTTAGCCAAACATAAAATGTGTCATACGCAGCATTGGCAGTGGTTTTAATAGACCGTCTGTTTTATACCACTCCAGAAGCGTTGCCACAATTTCAAGAAACAAAACAACACTACAGCGATGTCCTTCAGCAGTCTATGCAAAAATAAGCCAGCCAATCAAAAAGCAAACTGTCGCAGGCAGCTCGTCGATGCTGTTGGAGAATTTGAGCTGACGGCTCCTGACTGCTAGCCGGAAATTATAAACACGTTCTCCTTGGCAAAAATGCGACATGTTGTGTGCAATGACAGGCAAATATTTTACGTGCACAACAAACAGCAAATAAGAAGAGAGTAAATGTTCAACTACAAATACCTGTGCTATGTGCAGAAGTGGAGATAATAACGAAGCACCACTGAATACAGGAAATGCTTGTTTTTATTTTATTATATCATTTCCTTAATATGCTATATAATATCCAGCTATCTTTTCAATTTTTAAACAATTAAATTTTCGTTCTGTCTGTTAAACTCGGTAAACCGACAGTCCAAAAATATGATAACATTTGCAATCGAGCTATATTTGAGTTACATATACTTAACTGACAATAGAACAAGTTGACTTTATAAAAATATGAAACTCTTGAAAAATTTATAATTGGCTGTTGAAAAATAACTACACGAATAAAAAAAAACTATTTTTTAATGATATTACGTTTTACTTGACTTAGCTCATTTCATAGCGAAATTTATTATTCGAAGACAGGAAACGAAAGGACAACTCAAAAATGGCTTTTAATATCCACCTTCAATCTGTTAAGCACATTTTAGTCATTAGTTAAGTGAATATTCCTTTGATTAATTTATAATTTCTTTGAAAAACAGTTTGTTTACTCAATCCTATCTCGATTTGACCCTGTCGTCGCTGCAGCAGCTTGCCAACTCTCCCTTTGGTGTTTAACTCCTTTTCCCCGTTTCTCTTAGTCATAATCAGCAGCAAATTCAGCCAGTGCTTTCCTATCAATGAGTTTTCCGTTTCAATGCACCCAAATTACGCTTGTTACTGTGCCAGCGCAACAAGAACAACAACACCTGTAAATGGCTAACAAAACTTTCGCGCTGCGTTTGCAGCAATTAAAAATCTTTCTGCACCTGTGTTGCCAATTAATGTTTTTTTTTTTTTTTCAAATGATTTGGCAGCAAGAATATAACTAAACCAAGCCAATGAGAAGAACAAGTAGAACAATGTGCTAACTAATTTTGTTTTCTCTTGCCGTTGTTACATTCCACGCTTTCAATTAAATAAAATATAGGAAAATGGGGACAGCTCGTTAATAGCAAAACTGCAAAAAAGGAAATTGTCAACATGGGATAACTACAATACTTATTAATAGGATTCATTTGAACAACTTTTTAAATTTTCGTGAATGCTACTTTATTATGAAGGAAAAATAAAGTTATTTGACAACTTGTTTTAAAAATTTTAAAAAGATTACCAAAAAGGCAATCAAGATGTTTTCTAGCTACAGTTGACTTTCACATCAACAGAATGCCATTATTGAGTTTGAAGTATGGATGCTATGGATCCGAGAACTTTACATGTTAAAAAATCCTTCAACAATCATGATAAGAATGCCTTCAAACATGAAAATCGGTTCAGTTTTGACAAATATATGGGTGTTTCAAATATGAGACCTACGAGTCCGAGAGCTTTACATGTCCAAATTTTTACTCAATTTCTGCACGATTTTTGACAAAAAATTGGACCCCCTCAGAATCATGTTAAATGTTATTATACTCGTTCACGAAGTGAAAGAGTATATTGGTTTTGTGCAATGTCTGTCTTGCTGTCCGTCTGTCCGTATGAACGCAATTATTTTCGCCGCTATTG
>SCDY01001401.1:0-30018 GCA_004143825.1 Drosophila micromelanica
AACCGATTTTCATGGTTGAGGGCATTTTGATCATAATTTGTCCTATACACATTCCACATTCAAAATATATTCATTTTTGAAAATAAATTTTTTTTGAAATTTTTTGGTAAAAAAGCATATCTTCCCCCCTTGTGAATTTTTGAAAAAAAAAATTTTCAAAATTTAAAATTGCGAATTTTAGTTTTTAAACGATTTTAATAGTTATAATTAGTATAAAAAACAACATTAAAGTCGATTTTGAGGTGGTAAATTTTTTGGTGAAAAATCATGTCGAAATGGACAAAAATTTTGACATGTAAAGTTCTCGGATCCATTGGTCCCATACTTCGAACTCCCATAACTTTGTCAAAACTGAACCGATTTTCATGGTTGAGGGCATATTGATCATAATTTGTCCTATACTTTGATTCCACATTCAAAATATATTCATTTTTGAAAATAAATTTTTTTTTTTTGAAATTTTTGGATATTAGCAACAACAACAACAAAAACAACATCATTATCATCTTCTTCATCATCATTATCTGCATGTGTAGTTAAAAAGCGAAGCGCTTTGAATGAAATTGTATGAAAACTACCTACGCAGCGTTTACAACAAGAACTTCACGTGGCTTGTACTTTTAGCTGGTGTTGTTGTTGTTGTTGTATTGTTGTTGTTGTTGTTGTGTTTTTGTTGTTGTTGTGTTGTTGGTCTTGGCTGGGGTGCGCCTCTGCGTGGTGGCAAAAGAGAAAACACACAAATCGATTGCAGCCGCGCTTAGCGCAGCGCAAATGAACACTGAATACTGTGGAAAAGCATTTTAAGTGCTGAGCCTGCTGCCACAGGCCACAGCGGCAATCCAAGTCGGACTCAACACATTGCCACAAAAGTGCGCATGTGTCGCCGCATGTTGCACATGTGTGCAGCAACGTTACGCCGAACTGCCTCTGGACATGGACGCGGCCTCCTCGCATGGGCAAAGCGACTGTGGACCGTGGACATGCGCGAAATGAAGCTGCCGTTTACTGAATTTAACTGCAGAACCGAAGAGAACAGGGCAGAAGGCGATGCCGCTGATGCAGCTCTGGCAGTTGTCGCCAGCACTGGAGGCAGGGTGTTAAAAGTCACAAGGACACACGCACACGCAACGTGTTGCAGTTGCAGATGCCGCAAATGCCACTGAGACCGCTTCGAGGTCAAATGCAACATTTGCATTAACGTTGCCATATGCTACTCCTACTTTTGCTGCTGCGGGCGAGTCGTGCAACATTGTGGCGCCCCTAAAAGTCGTAAACATGTAACTTATATCGCACACTTTTGAAAGACGATGCGTGATTTTTACAAAAATTCCATTCAGGCATCTTTGGGCCGCAAGATCAGCAGGTAAAGTTGCATTGCATTGAAGATTGAAATATATATACATGTATATATTGAATATAGTAGTATAGTATAGTAATCAATTATTAGAAGCATGCCAATCAATCAAAAATGGGGAGTCATTGTGAAGTTATTCTTAAAATCAAAATGAAAGTATTCTAAAAAATATTTATAATATTATTTATATATGTTTTATAAAGTCAGAGATGTGAGTTATAATACCTTCAATTACAATTACAATTAAAAATGTATATTGACAGATTATTTCTAGCCTACTTTAAAGCGTATTTTATTCTGCATTTCCATCGTATTTGTAGTTGAGCCGAATCGTAAAATGAAAATAGCATATATAATCTACGGTAATTTTAATCTATTTGTGGATTTCTTGGCACGTGTGTAGGTCAAATTAGGGAGTTCCTGATTTATATATAGCATTCGATTGCTATGATTGGTTGGACAAATTATTTTGTGTTACGCGTATGCACAAAACACATCAAATCAATATACATATACGTATATCCACTGAGTCATTAGCAGGAAACTCGAATCAAGTGCCTTAATTAAATATTACAAGGCTGTTGCACCTTAAAAACCATTTTAAGGATATATATTTTAGGCTACATATCAAAAGTGATCAATTAGGGCAGACCCCAGAGGAGTAAGTTTGGTTTTTAATAGCTCGAAAATGATAATAAGTTAAAAGTAACCTGAAGCATTTAGCTAAAATTCAATTTGTTTATTCTTTTATAAATGTAGCACACTCAGTAACCATTGTAATTGCTGAATATTTATTTATTTTTTCATGCTGCCAAGCGCAGGTTAACAAAGTTTTTATGAACCAACATCAGGAAGCCTAAATCACTCCAACTAGGCCCTAAAAAAAAAAAAACAAGGACATTTTGTGGTGTGACACGAAGGAGCAAAGCAAAAAAGGAAAAACAGAAAATGAAGCGAAAGCCGAATAAATAAACAGACAGACCGAGAGATAGACAGCCGGCCGCAAACATATTCAATAGGGGAGCCAATAGGGGAAAGGGACAAAGCAGTGGGCACTTCGAGTACGAATAAAAGATACGAGAAACCAAGGCGACGCGTTTGAAACATTTCGAGTGAGTGTGGGTAGGGTGAGGTACTGTTCGGATGGGGGGTGGGCGGCTGTACATCAAAATGGATAATTAACATTTATGAGCGGGCAATAGAGCGAGAAAAAGCACAGCGCGTGTGGGAGGAAGGAGACGGTGAACTTCAGGTGCGTAACAATCGAACTGAGCCGTAAAGGAATTTGGGAAAAATAACTGTTGCTCCCGCAAACGGACAACAACAACGTCGAGTGTGTGTGTGTGGGTGTGTATAAGTGAGCGCAAACAAAAACCATATGTTTCTTGTTTGCGCCTGCTTCGCGGGCCTCAAGCTGCGGCTTTTGCTTTCGTTGCGAGTAAAAACTCAAATACCGCAAAAACGACTCAAACTCAAAGCGCCTGCGCGCTCCTGAGTGCAAACACAGCAAACGATTGAGTGAAACGACGCGTGAGCGAGCGAGAGCGCTCGTCTAACAAAGCAAGAGAGTGGACGCAAGCGAGAGCGCGAGCGAGTGCGAACGCGCGCTGTGTGTCCGTGTGTGCGTGGGATATTTTGTTACACAAAACCGAAATCTGTTGCACTAATACAAAAGCACGCACCGTTAGAATGCCGCCAGTGCTTTGTGTATGGGTGAGCTTTTTGCCCACTCAGTGCGCTCTCTGTGAGTGTATGAGTGCTTCTTATACTGTGCGTGTAATGGCTGCGCTCACTCGACATCCTCACTGCATTCGCAAGGCAGCGAACACACGGACACACACGAACACGAGCACAGACGAACACAGGCGCAGAGCAGCGATACCGATACCGATAGATACCCGTCCGACGTGTATCCGTGTGTGTCTGTGCGCCGTGCGACTACGTCAACGGCTCAGCGTATCCGTCAGTACGTTCGTACGCGTTCGCAACGCCGCTTCTTTAGGTTTCAGATCTCCGCGTTTCGTTCGCGTTAGTTCCGCGTTTTCTTGCGCGATTGTTTCATTCACTTGGGGGCAAAATATACAAAAATACAACAACCAAAAATAAATTTAAACAAAAAAAGAGGAAAAGCATAAAATAAATATATAAATAATAATAAAAGCTGCAAGCAAATGAGGCAAATTATGCCGCTGCGCGCAATAATTTATTTTTACTCCAATCTATAAACAATTTGACGTCTCTATTTCCAAAAATACATTTTGCAAGCAAACTAAAGAAAATAAAAATATAAAAATAAATAAAAACAATGCGTTTCTTACCTATAACATTTTATTTTTAACTTTTATTTCGCGAGGCGCTTGCCGCCCGTCGCCGTCCACCTCTCGCTTCTGTTTGCCAATTCTAAATCTGTTTATAAATATTTAAAATTATAACAATTACAAAATAAATGCAAACAAAAAAAAAAAAACACTCAGACCTGAAAAAATTTTGTTTGTTGTTTGTCAAAGAAACATATAAAATATATATTAAATAAACAAAAACAAAACAAAAAAATACTTGAAAGACTCAAGTTCAGTAAATGCAAATAAAATTTTGTGTGACAATTTTGAGAGACAAATATAACGATTAATTTTGGAGCTCCGCAACTTATATACAATTTATTTTATATGAAAATTTATAAATAAAAAAGAAACACGTTTTTTAAACAATTTTGACTTTGAAAAAGTAAACAAAATTCATACAAATTTTAACAAGATATTTGCTCAATTTAAATGGAACTTTGGAGAACTTTATAAATCATGTAAGTTTATTTTTGAGTTATTTGCTCCAATATAGTTAAACGATCTTAAGTTGCCGTGACGTTTTAACTGAAGGGGTTACTTTATTTATTAGCAAACTGACGTCATTTCACCTATCAGCGAGCAGTGCAATCAAATTTCTTAGAGATATAGGCCCACACATGTATTACAACAGCAACAGCAAACCAGCAATTTATATCGCGCCTTTTACTTTTCTTTTAAATATATATATATATATATATATATTTTTTTTTTGCATTAAATGTTCAAACGTTTCAAACGCACACGAGCATCTGTTCGAATCCAGCGTGAATGTGTGTGTGTGTGTGTGTGTGTGTGTGTGTCGGCTTTTGCCAAAACTGATAAGCAGGCAATACAGATACATTCAGACGCATAGACATATATATATTTGTATATGTATATGTGCATGCATATGTAGACGCGGCGCTTCCAGCGAAGTTCAAATCCAATGCTTCACACGTTATCAGGGCTTCTTTCATGTAGTTCTTATTGCCACTCATATTGACAGATTGGCAAACTGAACGAATAATTGGCTGAATGACTGACTGACTGAGGGGCTCTGATAATTGTCCGACTGCTTGTTTGCTGCATTTTGCAGGGCTCTTGAAATGCCATGCAAAATCTTTCGTCTGACTTTGTTTGCCTTATCAACCAAATGAGACATGAGACATTGCACTTGCAAGTAGTGGTCGCCCCACAGCTGGGACACCTATTAATACCGTTCTTTTTATAATAAGAAGTTAAAAACTACTTCTAACTATATTTAAGAAATAAATCTCATTAATTAAATGTTACCTTTCCTGTGCATGAAATCTAATTTCTCAGTGTTCCAATTAAACAGCAAATTTATTCCGGCCAGCTTTTAGCATTTTCGAAAAGTTATTTAATCTCGCCCACTAGATAATTGACATCTGATACCCCTAAAAAGAAGGTCTTGCTGTGGGGGCTGTTGACCAGCCCAGCGGGCTTCCATGTACTGAACAAAAGGCAAAAACCTTTGGCCTAGGCCGCCAGCTGAGTGCTGTTCCTATCACAAAGGCACAAAAAGCAAAATTAAAATCGAGCGAACCGAATATTCGTTATCAATCAATAATTTGGCATAAAGTTTGAAGTGTGGTTGCGTTTTGAGTTTGTTTTTTTTTTTCCTTTTGTTTTCTGGTTTGTGTGTTTCTGATAACCAAAAATTTGCAATCGAATTTTTTTTTTCTTTCTTTCGCTCTACAAATTATTTAGATAAGGCTTGTTGTAGTTTTTGTTGCTGTCGCACTATCTCAAATGAGAGCGAGAGTTCTTTGCTCTTATCAAAAACGCACAAAAAGGTACTCGTGGAAATAGTATATAGTATATTTACACACACACCCTGTATATTCATATTTGGCATATTTTGTTTTTTTTTTTTTGCGTCTCTGAGTTTATGAATTTGTTATTGTGTCACATTTTAATGATTATTATAATAATATTTGTTGTTATTGTTTTTGTATTTTCTGTTTTTGTTCACTCTCTTTCACACTGTTGTTGTTGTGCTGGTGTGTGTGTGTGTGTGTGTGTGTGCTTTGCTGAATTGTCTGCAGATAAGATATCGTAACATCGCACAGTCCGTCTTGTTACCTTTTTTTTTGGGTAGAGGGGCGTATAGAGGGGTGGGCGGCTTTGCTCTAGCATAGGACGCGTGCTTGGCGAAAGAAACCTTGACTTGTCTTCTGTGTTATCGAACATTTCTAATGCAATTGAAAAATGTTTGCCAGTTGCAAAGGAGATAAACAAACAAAACGAAAAATATGGGGAAAATTAAGTATATTTTCATATTTAAAATAAAAACGTTTATACACTTAGACAGATAAAGATACTTCCGAAGCATGAATAATGAAGCTGTCCAAATGTCTTTTACTATTGGTCTCCAATTTCGAGTCGCATTCTATTTCAACTATACCGAAAATGTCATCGAGCAGCGGAACTAAAATCCAATGTGTTCGATGCGGCTCAATGGCAGCGTCAACGACGCGTTTCAGACGCGTTTTAAAACGCGGCGTCGCGCGTGTCGTTAATTAAGTTGAGATTTACGATTTACGAACAATCGGCACATGCGTTGATTGGCTCACATTAACACTAACCAGACCAGACTCAGATCCACACCCCGAATCACAAAACAGTTGATTAATCTCTGACAGAGCGAAAGTGAAATGTGCCGAGAACTTCGATTGCTATGCGACTCCCCAAAACTGAACTCCTCTCCTTCTCTAAGGCAAACACTGAGAATGCTCAGCGAGAATGTTTTAAAACAATGGAATTTGGTTGGAAACGTGTTCATAAATTTCAGTTTATTATATAAATATTTTATTATTATTATTATTTTTTATTTGTACTTATTTTTTTGGCATTGCAATAAAAATGCGCTTAATGAAAGGTCTCTGGCTGGTGTGTGTGTGTGTGTGTGTGTGTGTGTGTCTGTGTGTGTGTGAGTCTCATGTCAAATGTTGCCCGTGAGAGCACAACTGGTTTTCCAACTCGTTCAAAAGTTCATTCATCCAAAATAATACGGAAAAGTTTAAAATTTGCATAAATTACTTGCAGTAAATCGTAACAGCAACAGCAGCAACAACAACAACCAATTGTTGCTAATTGCGAGCGATACATTTAATGTTATTAATTTAAGATGCCTCATCGAAAGAAAACCACGAAACCCTAACAACAAAAATAAAATAAAATAAATAAATACCATGTGAATCACTTAAAAAAATTTGTGCAAATATTAAAGGCAAAGCTCAGATTTCTCATCAGACATCTATACGAATATATATATAACTATGTATGTAGTCATATGACAAATCAATCATTGTATTATTGTTGCAATGAAAAAGTGAAAGAACAAAGAAAGTGATTTTTACTTTAAAAATCATATTTCTAACCCTGATTAGTTTGGTTTTTAATCTGCAACCGATAAATATCGATTTAGAATTTTAAACCATGTATCAAAAAACATAATTTTAATTAAATTTATCAAATTCAGATTGCCCGATTCGTTATTTTATCAGCTTAATTTTTCTTTGCTGCTGCCTCTTCTTCTTATCGATAGGGGACCTTATCGCAATCTGCATTTGCTGCTGCTGCCACTTTCCACTCAGCTGCTGGCGGAGCGATTAGATTGCCCAAAACCACACTCAAGTGGTCAAGAGTCAAAATAATAACAAGCATAGCCCAACCAAAGGCAGCAATAAATCAAAGACACACGTCAGAACAAAGGTGTGTGTGTGTGTGTGTTTGTGTGTAACCAAAAAGAAAGAAAGAAAAGGAAAAAATAAATGGTAAGAGTAACTAATTGCAGGCAGGCGGCACATGAGCTAATCAACCCGGACATGGGCTGCACTTGCAACGCGGTTGCAAGTGCGAAAAAGTGTTGCCCTGGGGTCAAAACTTAACACAGTTTGTTGCCGCAACAATTAAACAGTTGCGGTGGCGGTTGCAGTTGCAGCTTGACTGGGTCAGCGGCACTTGAGCACAGCCCACGAGACACCAACAAACAACAACGATACAAAAGGAAGGAAGGAAATTAGTGAGCGAAGCGAAAAAGGATTTCTGCAGACAGTAAAAAGGATATGAATCTACGGTTTGTTGCACATGGCATGTGTGTCAAGTCGTGCTTTTGTTGTTGTTCTTGTTGTTGTTGGCAATTAGAAGCTGGCCGCACATTTGCGTCATTTTTAATTGGCCCAAAAGATATGGCCAGCAGCAGTGGCAAAGCGAATGCCACAGATCATTAGGCAAATGGCCAAAAACATAAAAAGGAACTGGGCAAATAAAAGTAAAGTGCAGCAGAGTTGTCTTTAGATTGAGTATAATCAAAAAAAGAAACTTAATATTCTGCGCTATGATTACAATATGAAGAAAGATTTTGAATTGTATTTCTCAATTTATTTTAAAAATTATGGTTTTTCATTATTTGCATTTTCATTAAAATACAATTTACAACAATTTGCTAATATATATTTCACTCACAATAATTGGTTATCTATGCTTTCGCCCACATAAGTATGCTATAAATATGTAATTCAAGCTTCTTAGTTGGCTGTATCCTTGTTGCTGTATCCGAGAGTTTAGCTCGTGTTGCATTCGCATTGTTTATCAAATTTCAAGCAATGCATCGAAATTGAAATCAAATCGTAAATTTTAATTAAGCTTGTTATTTTATACACACACACTGATAAACGCACACGTGCGTTGGTTCAATGCGTTAATTGCCAGCTGCCAAGCGACGCCTCAACACCACCCCCGCCTCCCCTCCCTACCTCCGTTGTGGCCTGCCCAACCGCTAAGCAGCTTCAATTATTCATGTTTCGTGGGGTACTGTGACGCATTTTCCTTCCTTGTTGTTTTTGTTGTTGTTGCTGCTGCTGCTTGGGGCTTCTATGCGGGTCCTTATCGTGTTTGGAGGTTGAGCTTCGATTTGTTCCGCTTAATTTTTATTTATCGTTTCCCTTTCACTAAAAATATGAGCTGAGTAAGAAACGCGCTCTCTTTTGGGTTCACCATAGTTCGTTCGCTGGCTAATACCAATTTCAAAAGGTACCCATATCAATGCCCCATTGCGAGTCCCAGGATATCAAGAGACGCATTGCACAAGCTGTCAATATTGAGTTAGTTTATATGTATGTGTTTTCTGATTATTGTCAATATTTGTCGTATACCTTTTTTCTCTCTTGTTTTTTTGGGAACCCCTATAGCTGGATTATGTGCCCACTTTTGTTCAGTTTTAATTAAAAAGCATTTTTGTTTTGTGGGTCCCATAACTAAATTGTTTGCCCAGTCGAAAGGTTAAACTAAATATTTGTATTGATTTTGTGGATTTGTTGAAGTTTTAGAATATTTTTCTTGTAAATTGCTCTTACAAAAAAAACTACGTAGTTTGTAGTTATCTAAAATTCAACCCAATTATCAAACATAAAATTGATGTACCCACATGTGTTCTGTTTTCTAGCTAATTATCATTTCTAATTGCTTTTGGAGTGCAGGATATTATGTTTGATTATTGCAGTTAACAAGTTTTCAAATTTATTGTATACCCCCACACACACACACAAATATAAGTATATGTGGGCGCTTCGACTTGTTAGATACTGTGTGCAACGTTGCGTATGCGTAATGTGCAATGCAAAAGACACCCTTATATAACTGACCATTTGTCACAGAATTCCCAAATGGCAATGACTAACTCAAAACTTTTGTGTTTGCAACTAAATGAGCAACCACTATTACATATATGTATTATATATTGCATTTATCAGGCCAGATCGTCGCGTCATCTGCACATTATCGAAACAGTATCGATTCAATGACACACACAAACTCTTTTCTTCTTTCATCTATTCCTTTAATGACATATACAAACCGCACGCACTCTCCACATAATCATTTTCATATCGAATTTTTGTTTGTTGTTTGTATTCTTTTTTTTTTTTGGGTATCCTGCCCTGTGTGTGTGTGCCTATTTGGTTGTACGTCAAGGTTGTCGCACGTGGAGTTCACTCCCATTCCACGGGAAGGAAAAAAAAACAGCCCCGTTTAGCCCAGCTGGCGGGCCAGGGTTGAAAGCTGAAACATATTGCGTAGGTCGTCGTTATCGTTATTGATGTTGTTGTTGTTGTTGCTGCTGCGTGAGGCTTGCCCATTTCTAGGCAAACGTTGCCTTGGCAGCCACATTGTCCTGTGCGGAGGACAAACAAGCCAGTCAGTGAGCTCCTGAGCGACAAAGGGACAAACGAGAGCTTGCTACGAAGCGCCGCAATTGAAATTCATCTTCGTCGATTTCCGGCACTAGCACTCGGAAATTTGCGCTTTCCCGCCGAGCCAGGTCCTTGCCGGTCGACGAGCAACAAGAATTGCCATGTTTACACAACCAGACACAAAAAAAAAAACGCACACATACTACTATAAACTGCTTTGAGATGTTGCTCGCGTTTTGAGCCACGTGCCACGATAATAGCCACAGGCGTCTGCTTTATTTTATATCCTTTTGCCGGGGGGGCCACACAAAATGGGTATATTAAAGTGTGTGCCAAAAATAAAGATGTGCTTTAAATAACACCACAAGTTAAGAGAAGTTAACACAGCTGAGTATTGTTCTGAAAAGCTACTCAAATATTTAACAGCATTTGTTCTGAGTTTAATTAAACTAATAAATCATATTTTCCAACAGGGTAATCACATAGTTTATCAAAAATTCTTAAAGCTGCTCATAGCTAAAAGTTTGGCAAATTTTGAGCAATGAAAGTAAAGGTTAAATTTTCAGTAGAGCTTCCTCAGCAACTTTTGCAGAATTCTTTATAAATTTTATGAGTCGCGTTATTTTTGTTTTTGTTTTAAAAGAACAACAAAAAGTTTTCGAATTTCACTTTAGTTTTTTTTTTTTTGCTTTTTTGTGCTGTGATGAATAAATAATTTACGAAACCAGGCTCATTGTGTGTGTGTGTGTGTGTGGGAGCCTACTGTGCTTATGTGTGTGTGCGTGCATTGGCTGATGGGCAGTTGAAGGACATCAAAGCGTGCGCAGGCAGGCAAACGCTGCTAATCACGCGTGAGAGCCTGTCCAGCGAGCCGCGCTCAATGAAGGCTAACACTAAATTAAAAAAAATAAATAAATGAATTCAGGTAATGCCCCTAATAGGAGTAGCAAAAGAAATGGGTCACCGCCTGGACCGCAATTGTGAACCTAGAGGCGGTGCATTGAACTTTCGGCACGTGGCCAATGAAGCGTCAACAAGTTGTTCAGGGAATCCTTTTGAAGTCATCGACCAAGTGGGTTAAATCACAGTTGGGCCCGATGGGCGAACTGGGTGGGATTGCTAGGTGTTCATATATTCAATATATTAATATTCGTTCTCTCTTCTCTTTGCAGATACCTGAGAAAACACTTTATACTGCAACATATATACATATATATAAAGCATATATATTTATTCAACATACAACAAAACAATCGCAAGAGCAAACAATAAATAAAAACAAAATAAACATTTTTGCCGTTGCGAGAAGCCGTCCAGCAGAGTTATATACAGAGCCCACTAAACAAACACATGGATACATATATCTAAAGAGCTTTATATGTATATATGTACATTAAATATGCCCAACGTTTGCCACAGCAACAGCAGCAACAAGGAGTAAGGCAATTGCTGCCTTACATTTAAGCCAACCACAACAACAACAATAACAACAACAACAACAGTGACAGGAAGTGGAACAGCAACAACAACAACAAGCAAAAGGGGGATTTCATATTATTGTCAACAGAATTTTGGTGTATCAAATCGAAATCTGTTACCATGGGTCGCAAAAAAATTCAAATATCACGCATCACCGACGAACGCAATCGACAGGTGAGTTAAGCGCTGCGTATACTTAATATTACAGGTCATAAAGTTCATGGGGCTTTCTTAAGTCTATGGATTCAATTACATAGAAATGATCAATTTTTATTAATTCAATATTTACAAAAAAAATCAATTGGCATACCGTTTATAGAAATACCATAGCAAAAAAAAATGAGATCAATTAAAATTTAGTAGTAATTTAAATTAAACTAAACATTTTTATCTCAAACTGAGAGCAAAGGGAATTTAATTTGAACTATTCATATTTATAGTTCTTTTGATCTTGAGATCTGTATTATTAAGTATTTGTATAGGTTCTGCAAAATTAAAATATTGTTTAATTGTTCATGAACTAGTTCAAATAACGAGATCAATTAAATACTAATTGGTTGACATAAAAATGCATTTCAAGTTCATGTTGGTTTTGTTTTTGTTTTTGTAAATGTCGTGATGTGCGTGACTCGGCGCCAAACACCCTTTAATGCAAAGGACATTTGTACCTTCGTAAAGGTTAATGCCTAACCGAGTCGTAAACGCGTCATAACTGGCAACCACAACAACAACAACAACAAAAAATCAACTTGCCCTCTGGCCTTGACTTGGCCATAATCGATTCATTACCAATCGCAGTTAATAATAGTCTATGAGGCAAGCGTCTAATCACAATTGGCATAAATATTTGAACAGACAATTGTTAACAATTTTGTAAAATTTTGTTTCGCTAACCATCTCTCTCTCTCTTTCTCTCTCTCTCTCTCTTTTTATTTGTTTGTTTACACTTTAGGTGACCTTCAACAAGCGCAAATTTGGCGTGATGAAGAAGGCGTACGAGCTGTCCGTCCTGTGCGATTGCGAGATAGCGCTGATCATCTTCTCGTCGAGCAACAAGCTCTATCAGTATGCCAGCACCGATATGGATCGGGTGCTCCTCAAATACACCGAATACAATGAGCCGCACGAATCGCTGACCAACAAGAATATTATTGAGGTGAGTCACACGCTTATTCGTTACTCGTTATTCGTTACTCGTTACTCGTCACTCGTTACTCGTTACATTCGCCATCGATGTTTATCAGGCGGCGCTTGCATAAAATTATGAAAAGTCAAGTGAGCTGTGAAAAGCGCAGCAGCCACGCGGAAAAACACACAAAGTAAAATAAAAAAATAAAAATAAATAATAATAAAACAAAAACAAAAAACACAAACAAAACAACAACAAGAACAAGAACAACAGCTGAGCAACAAAACGTTTCGTTGTGGCCCTAACAACAAAGATATTACGACTACAAGGAATCGGTTTGCGGGGGCGGGGGGCTTGAAAGAGACGCCAATCTATTTTGCATTTCTAATGCGAACATTGTCGCTGCTGTTGTTCTTGTTGTTGTTGTCTTTTGTTTGCTGCCTTTTAAAGTGTTTTGTAATGTTAATGCCGTGCAGAGCGTAGACAAGATTTACATAATTTAGCACATCAACAGAGCGGCGACGTGTCAAGTGCCAAGTGCGCACGCCGCGTTCCCCTCCCCCGTCCCTCTCCCCGCACTTTAGCCCCTAGTTAACTCAAGCCACGCCACGGCCAATTACGAGTAGTTGCCGTCCCCTCTCCACAGCATATACAATTATTCTCCTCCTCTAACACACACACACACACACACACACTATTTCTCCCACTTATCCCTCTTGTTGTCATTTACAGAAGGAGAACAAAAACGGCGTCATGTCACCGGATTCACCCGAAGCGGAGGCCGACTACACGCTCACACCGCGCACCGAAGCCAAATACAATAAGATCGACGAGGAATTTCAGAATATGATGCAGCGCAACCAAATGGCCATTGGCGGTGTTGCGGGGGGTGGCGGCGGCGGCGGCGGTGGTGGTGGCGGCGGCGCGGGCGGCGGTGGTGCAACCAACCGACCTATGCCCAATACAAGCTACACGCTGCCGGTATCGGTGCCAGTGCCGGGCTCCTACGGTGAGAATCTGCTGCAGGCCAGCCCACAAATGTCCCACACAAACATCAGCCCACGTCCATCGAGTTCGGAGACGGATTCAGGTGGGATGTCCTTAATAAGTTAGTACAGTGTGTCGCGGGTGCACAATTTTTCTTTTATTTCAATTTCAATTTCTGTTTTGCTGTTTTAAATTCACGTCTTGAGTTACTCGTTACTCGCTACTCGTTACTCGCTAATCGTTACTCGTTATAATTTTTGTTTTTTTTTTTTTTTAGTAAATTATTTTTTAGTAATTATTGTTTATATATTTTTTTACCAACCTTTTTCGTCCAAATCAGTTTAACTATTTAATCACTCGTTACTTTTTTTTACTCGTTACTTTTTGCATGCACAACTCGCTTAGGCAGCTAATTTCGAATTTGGGTCTTACTTTCCTTATCTCTAATCTCTAACATTGCCTGCAATTTGTTGTTATTTATTGTTGTTGTTGTTGTAACCACATCTTTTGGTGATAAACTGACTTAAACCTTTCTTATATATTTCATTACATCAGTCTATCCATCGGGTACCATGTTGGAGATGTCGAACGGTTATCCACATTCACATTCGCCGCTTGTGGGATCACCCAGTCCAGGCCCCAGTCCTGGTATAGGTGGGCATAATGACTATATAGTCATATTACAATAAGGGTCCCTAACACACACACACACACACCCACACACATACTCATACACACATCCAATTAGCTGAGTTTTAGTCAAGTGTGATTTAAACTGATACAAACGCCCTCTTTAATCTCACCCCCCCCCCCTGATTGAACTCGACACCTACAGAAATGTACTTAACAATTAAATTCCCATTTTTGCAGCGCATCATTTGCCCATTAAGCAACAATCGCCGGGCAGCCAAAATGGAAGAGCTTCCAATTTGCGTGTCGTAATACCGCCCACCATAGCCCCGAATATGTCGGCGACAGCGGACGATGTCGCCTATGCGGATGTAAGTTATGCTCATCATCTCAATCGATATTTACTTCAATTTTATCAAGATTATTTAAGAAACTTACAATTTTATTTTGGGTTGTAATGTTGTGATATTGTTTTCATATATTATCGAAAACATTCAAGTTTTAGCTTTTAAATAGAACAATTAAAATGCCTGAATTAATAGACTTTTTTTTTTGTAATTACATAGCTTTCAATTTCGTCCATAAAATATGTATTATTATATTTGAACTTCCGATTCCCCTTTATTAAAACTAGTAAAGTTTTCGTTTTACAACACTACAGCATTCTAGTTAATGTTATTCTGGAATTATGTTATTCATGTGTTTTCAAGCAAACTCAGCTTAAACCAAATTAAATTATAAATATCTTAAATTTAAGAGCGAAATGGGTTTCAACTGAATATAAGTGTATCTTGTGACCTAAGGGATTTAACAACACTAGTCGCTTTAGTTTTAATCATGAATCATGCTCTGATCAATTTGGATGCTTGCAGCAGCGCCAGAATCAGACGTCGCTGAATACGCCGGTGGTGACGCTGCAGACACCGATGCCGCCGCTGACGAGCTACTCGTTTGGGGCGCAGGACTTTTCGCAGTCGGGTGCGATGAGCGCGGACATTATGAGCCTGCCGCAGTGGCATCAGGGCCTCGTGCAGCACACTAGGTGGGTAGTCCAGGCCCCGAGCCCGGCGAATAGCAGCAGCAGCAGCCCCAGCAGGCAAACACTTAACGGCGACCAACATCATAATCTGCCTTGCAGTCTATCGCATCTGGCTGTCTCGAATAGCACGCCGCCGCCCGCCAACTCACCCGGCTCGATCAAGGTCAAGGCGGAGCCGCAATCGCCGCCACGCGATCTCTCCTCCAGCGGAGGCGGCGGCGGCGGCGGCGGCGGCGGCGGCCATCAGCACACTAGCAACGGCTCCACGGGCAGCGGCTCCAGCAGCAGCAGCACCAGCAGCAACGTCTCCACAACGGGCGGCGTTGGCGTCCTGACCGCCATCAATGCCATCACACAGCTGGGCGGCGCCAGCGTCCTGACGGGCGCGCCTGGCGGTGGCGGCGGCGGCGGAACAAACGGCAGCGCCGAGCAGGCCACCAATCTGAGCGTCCTAAGTCATTCGCAACAGCATCTGGTCATGTCCAATTCACGGCCCTCATCTACCGGCCACATAACACCGTCTCCAGGTACGTCGCCTTTATCTCCAACAACGATTTTTCTAGCTTTTTCCCCCCTTGCAAATTTAAAAAATTGTTTACCAACTAATTTAAAGATCACTGATCTTTGATCTTTTTGCTAATTGTGTTATTTGCGGCATGTTTGCTATCTAAAAAAAAAAATCTTGTGCCGGCTCAAGCGGCGTATACGCAATATTGATATTACGCATACGCCACGTGTGCCGCCATTAAACATTGCAGCCTCAATTTTTTGTTTGTTTTGATTAACCAACAACAATTAACAACAAAAACTATATGACAATTTTTAGGGCATGATAAGTATGAAGGATATCCGTACCGCGCGCTTATGGGACATAATTCTAGATGGAATTTTGCCGGTAAATTGGCCAAAACACACACCAACAACAAAAGCATACAAAATACATTTAAATAAGCACACACATACACACAAACAGTTCTAAATGCATTATTCACACAAACATGAGAACTCATTCAAATTTACGAGAGCTGATAAACTAGATTGATAATAAAATCGATAGTGGCGATAAAGGAAGCTTTATGTTTATATGATTGATTTTTTATTCATGTCGTAAATTTAAAAATTCTGATAATCATAAATTTTAGAATATATTTTGTAATAATCGATTATAGAATTGATTTTATAAGAGTGGGTATTGTTCTTTTCTTTTCTTAGTTATCGGTAACTATCGTGTTATCGATTGCTTATCAGCAGCTCAAATTACCATACAAAATTATTTGAACTAAGTTTATTGATGATTTTCCAATACGATTCTCGAGACTGAATTTCTTACTTTTAAAACAAAGTTTTGGACCTCAGCTAAAAAAATGTCTAATAATTGCTTGTCTTGTTTTTTTTTTTTTGATTTCTACACTAACCATTAGTTAACACACACACACACACACATGCATACATATAACTCGCAAGTTGCCAGGCGTTGAATGCCATTGCGTCTGGCCCTAAAAAGCCCCCCGCCTGCCGCCCGCTCGTGCCACACACATTTACATTCAGTGCAGCTCAAACTAATAGTTTAACAGATTTTGTTATCTTAAACGCAGGTGCGCCCAGCAGCGAACAGGATGTGCGTCTAGCAGCTGTTGCTGTGCAACAGCAGCAGCAGCAGCAACAACAGCAGCAACAGCAACAACAGCAGCAGCAACAACAGCAACAGCAGCAGCAACATCAGCAACAGCAACAATTGAGCGATTATGATGCGCCCAATCACAAAAGGCCCAGAATATCTGGCGGCTGGGGCACATAGCCGGCACGTGGCGCTGCTTTAAGCAACTACAAGCTACAGCCACAACAACATCACAACAGCAACAAGAAGCCAGCCAACAGCAACATCAGCAGCAGCAGCAGCAGCAGCGACAATGATCTGGTCATGATGCCGCCGCCACCGCGCAAAGAGACTTCCGCGCATCGCGCATTTCTGAACGTGTCCGGCTACGATTGCTATGGCCAAAATCTGGCTGTTGGCTATGGCCCAGAGCAACATCAGTCGCAGTAGCGTAATAGTAACAACAAAAACAAAAAAACAACAACAAGAAGAGAGCACAGAACCGTTTCCAGACCAGTGCAATAGTTTTGAGTAGTCAGCTGGAAGCGAAAAGTTTTGTTATTGGTTTTTAGATGTAAGCGATAAAACAAGTGACAGTGTCATATCTACAATTATTGTCTAATGTGTAATTTATAATACTATACATATATAAAAATATATAGACTATATGGTAATAGTTATAATGTTTAATTATATATACACACATGCAACCATATAAAACTTTATGTGTAAGGTTTGAACGCAAATTGAAAGCCGTAGTTAGTTAATTATCAATAATTAAAAAAAGAAAAATCTGATAAAAAGAAAACTGATGTTTAACGTTAAGCGCAAGAGAGGAAAGTTTTCAACAGTGCGACACTTAGTTAGTTGTTAGTGTGTTGAGCTGATTTAGTTTAATTCAATTTAATGTTAACTTTAAGTCAACAGCATCAACAAAATACACACACAACATGCAATTATGATTGTACATATACCTACTATATATTCTTTGGTTCAATAAGTTTTAAACCTTAACAAAAAAAATTAAATATACAATTACAAGATACGTAATACATGCAAGTCATATATAATGAGATATAATATATATAAATATGAGATGGTCAAGTTTTACAAACTAAGCACACAATCTTAAAATCTCCCTGGAAAACACACCCACACACACACACAACCACACACACACATGAAAATGTACTCAAAAACATGTTGCAATGACGCCTAGTTTTGTGTTTGTTTATATTTTTTTATCATTTTCCTAATTAAAGTGCAATTTATAATTATGGTTTGAAAGTTTTGCACACAACGCTTGCAATACATTTTAATAAAAATATTTTATTTTATGCAACGACTCAGTTTATTTTTAATTTTAACATTAATTTATAATTTAATTCTATAGTTAATAAGTCTTAGTTGATTGTGCGGTTGGAGGAGCGTATAATTTGCAGTGAATGAAAACTTGATTTAATTTTAATTATATTATTTTGTTTAAGTGCCCCCTATTTGATAGACTTTATTCTCTTTCTTCTCTAAGCAAAACGAAGTCATAATTTGTAATTAACTTAAAATTGAATTTCTGTTCTATTTGATGCGCTGCTTTTTATGCAAATTTAGCGCGTGTTTCGTATTTTTACATTTACCATTTACGAATTACAATTTTAAATGCAGTTTGCAAAACAACAACAACTCAAAACACAAAATATAATTTAAATAAAATGATTATAAAAACTTTCAGTTATTGTTTATTTTTAAACTTTTTGTTTCTTTTTTTTTTCTTTTACTGTTTAAACAGCTAGCGGCAAATATGTACCTACATATGTGTAAGTGGGTGTGGCAGTGTATATGTCAATTGCCCCTCTTTTTTTTATTTAAATATACACATATATAAACATACATATATATACACACTTAAGAGGTAAACGCGCTCTGTAAATATTTGCGCTAACAAAATATGACCTGTTGCACTTTATACAGCCAATTGTAAAAATCGAAAATAAACAAAACAAATATGAGAAAAAAATATTATGCAAATAATTTAACAGTACTTCTAGTTGTATGCCGTGGACTGTAACAGCTGTGCATACTTTATATAGCGCGAAATTAACGATCCGAATGCACAACAAATGCACACAAACAATAAACATTTACACTTTACAGGTTTCCCAAAGATGAAAAAACAAACAAGCTTTACATATACATACTTACATATATACGTGTGTACATGAGCATATATGATATAAAGTAGCCAGAGCTACATATTTTCTAGCAATATACTGAATATACCTTTAGGTAAGAAAATTAAGGTATATATCATCTATTTGTTTGAGTTCCTTGCTCAAAAACTTAAAATACTTTTCTCAAAATTGAAAATAGAGAAAAGTTTAGTTGTGAGCGACAGCAAAGAACTGAGCACAGATTTTCGAAAGGATCTCAAACAACTTTATCAAATGAATGTTAAGCATTTGCTCCACAAATGTTGAGCGAACATTACAATTAATTTACCTAGTACAGTGAGTGTTGAATGTAGTGTAACAATTGTTATGTGTACCTTTTTCTGTTAAACCCAAAATGATTTTATCATATAATTTGCAATGAACTTTTCCAAATTTCCCCTAGATTTGGTTGTATTACATTTTCCGTTGAATGTAAATAAATTCTGGTAAATGAAACTTCACTCTGTAGTGTTGCCTTAAAAACAGTGCCTCTTAAATGAAAAAAAAAAACAAACATAAATGTTGAACAGCGATCACTTGCTGAAAACTTAACCAAAAGAATAAAATATTAATACTAAAGAAACAAAAACTGAATGGTGAAACATATTTCAATACAGGTGTTATTTGTGCTATTTAAATAAATGTAGTTAATGCAACAGTAAAAAAATTTAACTAAACTAAGCTTTAAATTTTAAATAAATATAAACTTAAATTTATGAAACTTGGAAATGAAATTGATAAACTCAACTAGAGAGCAGCACATAATGTACAAAAAACAAAGAAATCATTGGGCAGGCTAAATTATAATTGGCATAAAAACTTTTGAATAAGAGATCATAAGCATATATATACGATAATTATACGATGAATTCGGGGAGCAGTGCACTGTATAACTGGCCGTCTACAAGGCGATTTTATGGTCGCAGGGACCACAACATAAAACAAAATGGAATGAGTTATGTGAAAGGTATTCGTCTATGGGTATAATATAAATAATAATATAATATAAATATAATTGTATTTCGTATAAAATGTTAAAACAATGCACTGTTGTATGGGGATTTACATATGTGTGTGGCACCCGATTAAGAATGTGAAATTATTGTAGAAACTTAAGCAAAGCGTTTTAAAAGGCAAAAGACTTTATGCATAAAACATACCTATATATATATACAATATGAAATTGCGCACATAAACTATAGCATTAGAGTCTATAGATAAATTATCATTTTTGTTGTGTTGTTAAAGTTATGTGTTAGTTCCAAGCTAACAGACACTATTCAAATAAGTATTTGTGGTTCCATTTGCAATTCGTTGTCCAGATAATCATTAAAGAAAACCCCACAAGAGCACAAACTAAGAAATAAATACGTACAGATTCAATTAGATAATACTTAAAAAAGGAAGTTAAGCTATGATTGGGTACCAGAAAAGGCGTTTAAAAGTTTATAAAACCTTTAGAGCGCTGCTTAAAAAACCAGTTCGAAAGTTGCAGTCGGGCATTATCGACTGCTTTATACTCGTTCATACTCAATATATTAATGTTCGAATCCGCATATCTTGGACAAATTAAGTCATATCTTCAAATGTTATACCATTTTAAACTCGTACGAATCAGGACTATCGACTGGCATTCAAAAATCCTCAATGTAAATTTTGACCAAATTTGACAAAAACCACAAGGGGTAACATCACAAAATTTGCCAAAATTTCGTAATTTTTAAAATTGAAAACTTTTGATGACGATCGAAAATATAGACTTATACGAGTCGAAAGAGGTATATATTTTTGAGTTCGGACTGGAAATGGCCGAGATAGAGCCATTTTTGATCTTCATTGAACTTCATGAACGAGTATAAAAACAAGAGAAATGAGTATGTTTAAAGTATACAAATTAAGTGATATGCACATAGTTAAGTTATCTTTGTAAAATGCGCTCCAAGTCGATATTATTAATATATATATACACATAATAACTATCGATGTATCTCTGTTCAAATAACTTACAAAAAACATACAACTAAATTGTAAGGGTCACCATAACGTTTAGGCAAAAAATAAGGACGAAAAATATTAGATACCATTTTGGTGAAAAACATCAAAAGAGCATCTAATGATTAAAAAAAAAAATAAAAAAATATGTATAATTATGATATATATATATACTATGTAAACAAGTTTTATCCGTGCACTGAATATGAAAGGTTTTGACAAATTGATTGTGTAATTAACATTTACCTATTAAGTTGATGTTTTAAACAAAAGTAGAAACTTTTAAATAAAAAAAACCTTTTTGGCAACTGAATTTAAAAAATCTCTAAAAATTTCTTTTATTGCAACTTCGACTCTCGACTTAATTAATTACAAATTTTGAGTGCAATTTTGATATACTTTAGAATCAATTCAATTTCAATTACGAACTAATCAAATGCAGTGTTGGTACAAATTATATATTGTAGCTATACTTCTTCTCCAGAAGATTGGCTTACATGCCGTTGTAGGCGGGTCCGCCGCCACCCTCTGGCACCACCCAGTTAATGTTTTGCTTGGGATCCTTGATATCACAGGTTTTGCAGTGGATGCAGTTTTGGGCATTGATCTGCAGCTTCATGTTGCCGCCCTCCTCATTGGGCACAAACTCGTAGACGCCGGCGGGGCAGAAACGCTGTTCGGGTCCCTCGTAGATGGCCAGATTGTGATCGACAGGGATGCGATCGTCCTTGAGCGTCAAATGCGCCGGCTGATCGCCCTCGTGATTGGTGCCCGTCAGCGCCACCGAAGAGAGCAAATCAAAAGAGATTTTACCATCTGGCTTCGGATACACAATGCGCTGGCTAACATTGGCGGGCTGCAGCGACTCGTGATCCTGGGGGCCATGAGTCAACGTCCAGGGTTCGCGGCCGCCCATGAAAATGGAGAAACCACTCAGCACAAGGCCGCCATAGAGACCCAGCGGGTTGTGGAAAGACGGATGCACATTACGCACCTTGTACAAATCCTTCCAAACAAAGGATTCTTTAATTCTAAAATAGGGCATATATGAAATTAAAGTTAAGCATTAGGCCTATCTGCTTTAAACTTACTTGTCCGCATAGCTGACAGGCTCCACGCCAGCAGTTTTCTGCGTTCCCTCATTGATAGCCTCCAAAGCGCTCTCCGCGGCCAACATGCCGCTCTTCATGGCGTAGTGTGAGCCCTTGATGCGTGGCACGTTGAGGAACCCGGCGCTGCAGCCGACCAAACAGCCGCCTGGGAAGGACAGCTTCTTGGGCAAGCTTTGGAAGCCGCCCTCGTTGATGGCACGTGCTCCATAGCCAATGCGAGTGGCGCCCTCAAAGACGTGGCGTACCTTGGGATGGGTCTTGAAGCGCTGGAATTCCTGGTAGGGACTGATCCAGGGGTTTCTGTAGTTCAAGCCAACAACAAAGCCCACGGCGATGGTGGGCGTGGGTTCGTTCAGATGGTACAGAAAGGAGCCGCCGTATGTGAAGCGATCCAGAGGCCAGCCAATTGAGTGCTCCACCAGACCAGGTCTAAAGATTAGATAAGATAAGATTAGTACAAATTATAAATTTCGTTTGAAATTCTATCCGAACTCACTGATGCAGCTCGGGAGCAATCTCCCACACCTCCTTGAGTCCAATGCCGTAGGCCTGCGGCTCGCTGCCCACGTTGAGTGCAAACTTTTGCATGATCTGCTTGGACAGATGGCCGCGGCAGCCCTCGGCAAAGATCGTTGTCTTTGCGTGCAGTTCCATGCCACGTGCGAAGGTCTCCTTGGGTGCTCCACTCTTGGCGATGCCGACATCATTCGTGGCAATGCCCTTCACACTGCCATCCTCGTGGAACAGCACCTCAGAGGCAGCACAGCCTGGGTAAATCTCGACGCCCAAAGCCTCCGCCTGATCGCCCAGCCATTTCACCAGGTGACCCAGGCGCACCACATAGTTGCCATGATTGTCCATGGGCCAGCCCTTGAAAATCGGTATCGAGAAGCGGCCCGTTTCGGTGAGGAACGAGAAGGTGTCCTTGGTCACGGGCGTGTTCAATGGCGCGCCCTGCTCCTGCCAGTCGGGTAGGAGCTCATTCAGGGAGATCGGATCGATGACAGCACCGGAAAGTATGTGACCGCCCGCCTCAGCGGCTTTCTCCACAACGCACACGCGGATCTCCTGTTAATTAACAATAAAAAAGAAGAAGCAGAAGTAATTAAGAATCGTACGATTTATACGACTACCGATTGAAGATTGAAGACTCACCTGATTCTTCTCAGCCGCCAGCTGCTTGGCACGTATGGCTGCGGACATGCCAGCTGGTCCGCCGCCGACGATAACGATGTCCACCTCCTCGACACAGCGTTCCATGTCCACCTCCTTCCAGCGCTCGTCCTTCTCGCGCGGATGCAGCGTGTAGTGTGTGGTGATCTTTGGGTATTTGGCTGCCTCCGAAACGCTGCGCACAAAGGCGGGCGTGAAGAGCCTGTGAACTGGGCGTGGCAATAAAGATAATTAATCGGAGTTTCATAGTCGATAAGCTGATAAGAACTGTGACAAAGGGGAGCACTCTGAAGTGTTGGCCAATTGCTGATCAGCTTTATATTTAATACAAAGTGAAGATTTCATCTATATGCGTTGTCTAGTATCTCAGAAATTTGAGTTATGTAATCGCCGAATTGTTTGTTGTTGTCTCACGTTCCCGTTCGCTTTGCGGCCACAGAAGATCAAACTCACCTCTGTGCATTTTCAGCAGTGCCGACATTATCGCCTTTATCGCCAGCAAAGAATTCGTTTAAAATTGGCAAATCTGTAATGCATATAATACACTTTATTTATTTATATGTATTTATAGATGTCGATAGAAAACAAAAACAATAAATGACGCCGCCGCCAACAAAGCAACAAGTTGGACTTTAGACTCGACGGCAGAGACTGCAGCTGCTGCGGCTACTTTTTATTATTTAATTAAACACATCATATTCCTTACCAGTTTCTGGACACGCTCCGCACAGTCGAGATTTCAATTGTGTATTAAGGTTCTGCAAGTTGAATCGAAAATTAAACAAGCGCGAGATTAAGGCTGAATCGCGAAAGCCACCCGCAACATACAGCTGTTGGGCACTAGAGCTGAGCGCGTGTCGTGAGTGCGATTGTCGTGTTTGCCGGTTTTATTTGATTAGTTATTTCAATAAAAAATTATATACATTGTCTAATAGTCCTTATAACATATGACTGCTTTGCATATACACACCTTTTTAAATGATTCATTTTTAATTATCAGAGTCAAAGCAATTTCGTTTCATTTTTGTTTAGCGTTGGTCAAACCCGACACGAGCTCAGCACTATGCAAAACTTGTTGCTGCAGCGTTGCCACATCGCCAGCAACTTGTGCTCACCAATAAACAAATGTTGCCGCACCATTGCTTGCCACCGCACAACAGATGGCGCCTGCTGATAATTGTTTTAAAATTTTAATTCGAACATGAAACAATTTATTAAGGTTAATACCAATGCCAGTCTTATAGACAAAAAAACAAACAACAGTTAGCGAGCGGTCTTTATTTCAAAGATTGTTCACAACATTGCAACGCATTTAGGGAAGTACATTTAACATTTGGACTCTAGTTTTGTTGTTTGATATTTGTTGTGTGTGTGTGTGTGTGTGTGTGCACGCCTTGCATGTCATATTATTTTATTTATTTAATTTTTATATATATATATTTTTAATACTTTTGGTTTCTTTTTCAGATTCAGATCAGTTCAAAACGTAGTGAATTTTTAATCCAGCCCCATTAAAAATTCAAAGAAATTACAGTTGTTTTTTTTTGTGGTTTTTGTTTTTGCAATATCTATAGTGCGTTATAATACATAAATATTTTGAGATACATTTAGCAGAATGTTCAGTTGTGGCCAATTAATATAGGTATGTACAATGTGCTGGTGAGGGAGTTCAAATCTAAGCTCCGTAGAACTGCTCCACGCTGCCATCCTCCAGATTGTTGTTCTGCGAATCCTGTTCGCCGCTCTTCATTTGCTGCTCCTCCGGAACTGGATGCTGCTGCTGCTGCTGCTGCTTGTTGAACAGCATCTTTATGGCATTTGGGGGCTGCTTGGCGTCTGCTGGTTTGGTTTGATTCGATTCCGAGCTTCCGCTGGCAGCGACTCCGGCGGATGCAGTTGCTCCGTGGATGCTCTTGCCGAAGCGCATGAAGTTCGAGTCTGTGGGCGCCGAGCGGCCGAAGCGCATGAAGTTGTCGGGTCGCCCGAAGCGCATAAAGTCCTGTTTGGGACTGCGCAGCTCCTCGTGAAAGTTCAGATTCCTGCCGAAGCGCATAAAGTTGTCGGAGCGGCCGAAGCGCATGAAATCCTGCTTGGGATCCCGGCCGAAGCGCATGAAATCGGACGGAGTGCGTCCGAAGCGCATAAAATCGGACGAAGCGCGGCCGAAGCGCATAAAGTCCTGCTTGGGATCCCGGCCGTAGCGATCCATGGCGGCACGCTTCACCGTCTCGTAGTAGCCGGGTCCGGTTGCCTGCGGCAGCTGCTCCGCCTGCCGCTTGCCGAAGTGCATGAAATTGTCCAGGACGGACTTGCGCTTCAGCTCGAGATCCGGATCGTACTGGAAGCTCTGCTTGCGCGCGTGTTTCTGGAAGCGCAGCACCACCGAGTTCTTGGCGTAGTCTATGCCAATGGCCGAGATGGGATACCGGAACTCCAGTTCGGTCTGCTCGGGTCTCTCCGCTCCGCCCAGCGCATCCAGCAGATCATTGTCGGCCGCAACCGAGGTCGGCCCTGTCGGATTGGGTCCATCGGATTCGATGAGAGAGTTGTCGGAGTAGCTGGGCGCATCGATGATCTCGCTGTGGATGGCCGATTGCATCTGGTAGAGAGCGAGCAGGAACATCAGTGCTATGCCCATGGTTGGGGGTGGAGGAGGAGCAAGGAGCGAGCAGCTGCAAGATAATTATGAGGTGTTGAGACTAAATCACTTGCCGCATTATCTATAACAAGTTTTAATCACATTAACGCCCTCGTGCCATTCATTTTACTTAGCTGACAACAACAACAACATTGGCTTCTCCGGTGGCAGCGTGTTAACGCCTTTTCTTTGGCCTGTTCTTGTTGGCCAGACAAAGTGTCCCGCTAATTAACCATAACAATATTTATGCGATAATCCGCCCGGCCAAGAGCGAAATATGAATGTGCGCGTAAAAAGTTAACCAAGCGCATTAAAAACAACAACAGCAACAGCAACAACAACATTAGCAACAAGAGCAACATCAGCAACATGAGTTGGCTTCCCTCCCCCTTAATGCCACTTGTTGAAGGCACTAAGCCGCTGCTGCGTGCTTGCAGTAGGTGTTGATGTATTTGAACGTCCGCACTTCGTCTCTGACGAGGGCCATTAGAGATGCAAATGATTATGGCTTTCTGATGTGCCAGCCAGTGAAGAAGGCCCACGCCAAGGGTGCACTGCATCAGGATCAGGTGAGTCCATATGCAGCAGCAAATAACCCAACACCATTTGGCTTAGTTAAAAGTTGAAAATGCGATAAAATCTCGGCAACATAATTCGTTGTGCTAAGTGATTTGTTTTTGAACACTCTATTTCTTACAAAGTTCGGGCTAAAATATAATATTCAAAATTGCAGCTAAGCGGATTTGTGTGCTATTTATATAAATGAAACTGGGGAAAAACACATTACTCGTGGTAGGTCTTTATCAGGTGCTGTTTGAGCAACTTTTTAATATTAAGACAACTAAGAATGCATTAGTCTTAAATCACGTTTAAAGTAAAAGTTTATGTAATTTTCATATGACTATAACTACAGACCTATATGATCCATCAAGTGGAACACGTCTGCCTCAATTCCTAACATATTTTGTGCCCACTTTTTGTGTTAATCGTTTTCCTTTCGTACAAAATTTAAAAATAAAATAGCCCTGAAAATTCGCCACTTTGCTGTAGTTAACAAACTCTGATTATTAACTGAACTTCTGCGCATGTTTAACTTGACATTAATCTGCAGCGAAGTTGGTCAACTTATCGCTCAATTCAAAATTAACGCTTCTGTGCTTCTGTCTAGGCCAGCTCAAAAAAAAAAAAAAAGAAACCGTTAAAAACTTGTTGGCAACAACTTGACCCTAGCTGATGAGCTGGCTAAAAAGCCGAGCCACATTAACATACATTTTATGTGCTCCATTAATGTAAAAATGTCACAAACTTTTACACGAAAAAAAATGATTTCGTTTACTTTTTTTTATTTGTTGCAATTGCGAACGCAATCAGCCGCAATTCATTTGGGCCGTCGAATGGCAGTTGCCGCTGCCTGCGGCCAAAGGTTCAAGCCCTCTCGATTAGTTAGTCAAATGAATGCCTGCGGAAACAAAGCTGATGTTGTTGTTACATCTGCAACTGCCGCCAAGTGCCACTTGCAACACTTAACACCAATTTGGCGGTGGCAACAAATTGTGCACTCGCCATTGCCATTAAAATGATGAGTTCGTCGCCACGTTTTGTGATGCAGCAGTTAATGCAACGTGTTGCAATAGCATTTGGTGTAGTGTACTTCTGGCTGCCACTGTCACACAGTCTGATTGATTTACCTTCTGAAGTTGTGCATTTAAGATTCAGTCAATATTTCGCAATCCCTATCCAAAAACAAACAACATCAGTTGTAGGCTCTGGTAGTTATTTTATTTATGTTGTCTGACATTACGCATACGCCTTGTTGTCTGCTGTCTGTCGTGTATCAATAACACACTCGTTAATACATTTAGCTCAATTTGAAAGCTGACACCTTTTTAAATATATTTTTCTTGTTTTTGTCACTTTGAATACGAATACTTTTTAATCAGATTTTCATATTTGACGAATGTGCCGCAATGCGATACATTTGAAGTTGGAGCCTCCTTCCCTCCCCCCACAGCGAATATTTGAATATAATTTATCAGGCAGGCAGCTCAACAACTCAGCGGCGCAAAAGACAAATGATTGTCGAGTGTGTGTGGCATGTGGCATGTGGCACAGTAAAACAAAGTTCACACATTTGTATCCCGGGTCAGGACTAAGCGAGCACTAAGAGAACTATGAATATTATCTGCGGCTCTTGTCAGTGATAAATCAAAAATTTGTACACACTTCACTTCAGTAAAATTCTTGAGCTGCACGTGCCACCACCTGGCCAAAGGGATGTGCAACTTTAACATTTTCCGTGCAACATTTGCGCCGGCAAATGAAAATCTAGCGACGCCCTGTTGCGGTTGCTTCTCTCCAAAGTGCAGCCGTAAATATTTCAATTTGCCTTTATTAGCCCAAAATGGACGACTCTGTGTGTGTGTGTGTGCGTGTGTGTGTGTGTATTTGCTACCTTCTATTTTAACTGTTTTCGCATGCAAGCGTGTTGAGGTCGCTGCCTTTGACCCCAAGTGTGAAAAATTTAAGCAATAAATTATATTTGATATTTTTGAAAATATAAAAAATTTCGAAAAAAGTCAAAACGATTTCAGCAGTAATTGAAAATGAATATGGGTTAATTTGCTAAATGCAAAATGTTTCGATTTCAACTATTTCCAAAAGCAAAGTTAAATTATGAATTTTTAATTTGTTTAATTTTCTAGCAGGACTCGGTCTTAAAAAACATTGGCTTATAAAATATACCACTATAAAATATAGCATTGAATTGAAAATTGAGGGTTTCTGGCTTATGTCTAAATAAATATATAATAATCAAAGGTTAATAAAAATTATAATGGCAATTATTCAATTAATAAAATAAATAAGAAATATGTACAAAATCAATTTAAAACAAACTTTTCAGAATTTTGATGTTAATTACACGATTAATAAAATCAATTTCACACTTTTTAGTTGAAAAACTCTTTTTTACACTACTTTCGGAATTTTTCATAAAATATTAAAACTATGCAAACTTAGTCTAAGGTAATTTCTTCAAAACTTTTACTTAAACTTTTGTTAATTACAATAAATTTTGCATCAAGCCAAACAATTTCCAGATAGAAACTCACCTTAAGTAAGTGGTTGTTAAGGTGTTTGGGGCCTCGGACAGGACACTTGTTGGCCGTGGCAATGTGAAACAGTTCTGTGCAAATGTTTGGCGAAACATCCGGTTTTATATGGTTTGGCCAACAGCCGACAACCGACAAGCGACAGACGACAGACGACAACCGACAAACGACGGCCAACAGCCGATGTTGTCCTTTGTCAAGGATTAAAGGCAGGCAACAGGCCAGAGCCTCTCCATGTTGCTGGGCGGCCGTGTGGGTGTTGTTGAAGCAACAAGTGTTGCTGCCGCATGTCCATGCAACATGTTATCTGGCAACAGTTGCCGCCGCTCATATAAAAGCGCCCATATAAAGGTTCTATTTCTGTTTTTCTACTCGTTCACCACATCAAAAGAGTATATTAGCCTGCCTGTACGAATGCAATTCCGGAAAAAATATATATGTACCTCACTCAGTTTTAAAAATGGATAGACTACATTTGGGCAGACACAAATTTTGACAAGTAAAGTTTTCGGATACCACACCTCCCATATTTCAAACTCCCATAACTTTGTCAAAACTGAACCGATTTTCATGTTTGAGGGCTTTTTGGTCATGATTTGTCATATAGATTTATTCTACATTTAAAATATATTCATTTAAAAAAAAAAAATTTTTTTTTGATTTTTTTGGTAAAAAAGCATGTAAATTTTTCAAAGTTTAAAATTGCGAATTTCAGTTTTTAAACGATTTTAATAGTCATAATTAGTATAAAAAACAAAATTAAAGTCGATTTTGAGGTGGTCAATTTTTTGGTCAAAAATCATGTCGAAATGGACAAAAATTTTGACATGTAAAGTTCTCGTATCCGTTGGTCACACACTTCGAACTCCCATAACTTTGTCAAAACTGAACCGATTTTCATGGTTGAGGGCATTTTGATCATAATTTGTCCTATAATTTGATTCCACATTCAAAATATATTCATTTTTGAAAATAAATTTTTTTTGAAATTTTTTGGTAAAAAAGCATGTACTCCCCCCTTGTGAATTTTTGAAA
>SCDY01001402.1:0-58512 GCA_004143825.1 Drosophila micromelanica
GTTTGTACATAGATTTTGATGTCCCTAATAAGTCCTGAAAATTTCATAACGATCATACATTTCGTTTAGAAGAAAACAAGGATTTCGTTTCTGTACTGAAGGCACGCGCATCGAGGAAAGTGAGTGCTACGTGCGTTTGTATATGTGTATGTGCGAATTTGTGTATGCATGTGTAAACGAGCTGAAATGTTTATGGAACCAGATCGCAGGGTTCAGGGTATCTGCTAGTCGGGCGGCCCCGACTAGAGCCTTCTCACTTGTTTTGTTTTTGTGTTATTGTTATAAACAAAGTTTATTGCCAACTTTAAGCTTAACTTTCTAATACATTTCTAGTAGGCATAATTATATACATAAGTATCGATAATATAAATTGTGTGTGGGTGTTTTTAATTATTTAAATTAAAAATCATCAGTACTTAAAACATATTGGTTATAATACGTTTTATTGTGGAAACTTAATGTGTAGACTGCGATACATTTGGGTTCTTATATTTATTACGCGTCTGCTTACGCATAACCACAAGTAAGCACAACGCAAAACTGAAACTTTAAGTGTTACCAGTATTCAAATATATTTTTTTGCCAAATACATTGGTATTTTAACAAGACAAAGTCTAAGAAAAATTATTTGTCGTTGTAAATGTGGCTTGATGTTTTATAAAAATAGAAACAAAGTAAAATATTGTCAATCTTGATTATATTATTTATTATATGTTATTTTTATAAGTGAACCCATTGAAAATGGGAAAATTTGGTATATTGGGTTTGTGAAAATATATTTGACTGGCAGATTTTGATCAGGACAACAAACTGAATTGATTTACCCATATTATAGAAATAAGACTTGTCCAAGTCACGCGTTTCAAATGATCGATACTTTTACCCTTTTATTTTAATCGATAAAAATCAGCAACAACCTTAAACTTTTTAGGCGGTTTTCTTATTTTATTTATTTATATTTTTATATACTATAGCTCTCAAAGCATTTCGATAACTCGCTCCATGTTTTATTTATTGGTTTTATAATTCTGTTCGTTTTTAGCATATCTTACAAAATCACTCAACAATTTGTGATTTCGTTTATATCCCTTTAATTACATTACATTCATATCAATTCTCCTAAAAGTGTCCGAAACATTTCATAACGATCATACTTTTAGTTTAGAATTAAATTGAGAATTTAGTGGGAATTTATGTGTGTAAATTTTTGGAAAGACAGATCGCAGGCTTTAGGGTATCTCCTAGGGAGCTATCGACGATAGCCTTCTTATTAGTTTTACTTATTATACAATTCTTGAATAATTTCATATATTTTGCTATTTCACGTACAATAATTTCATATCCTTGCGATTGTTTTTCAGCTGCTTACGAGTCTTTTCAAAAAATGTCTGTGGCAAATATGAAAATTCGACAAATTTGTATTAAAATACGAAACTCTTTGGAAATGGCAAGTCTTTACTTTAAATCGCGGCAAATTTTGCTTTTAAATTTCAAGTGATAAACGATTCACCGATGTTTGTGATAATCAAACATTTGATGACCCGTCCCCGGCTACCCTTCGCCTGTGCCCTCGCCTGCTGCCTGTGGATGTGGGCGCGCAGCGAATCCGTCTGCCAAATACGGGTGCCCAGCAGAGCCGGAAACTCGGACATACAAGTAGGTGTTACGAAACCCAAAAGAGCGTTTGCGACAAGTAAATTTTCTCCTGCCAACCTTTTACCTCTTTAGGGCTGCGACTTGCGCGAGGTCTGCTGCGAGGGCTACGAGGGCAGTCCGGGCGACTGTCGCCCGTTGTGCTCGCCCAGCTGCGTGAACGCCCAGTGCACCGGACCGCAGCAGTGCACCTGCGACGTTGGCTACGAGACGGTGGGCGGCACAAAGTACAGCAAAATGGGCTGCCAGCCCAAGTGCCACGCCTGCCGCTTTGGGGATTGCGTTGCGCCCGGCGTCTGCCGCTGCTGGCCGGCGTATGCCGAGCAGCAGCCGCTGCTGGGCTGCCAACCTGTTGCAAAGCTGCTGCTGCCAGCGGAGAAATGTCTCGGAAACTGCAGCTCCTGGCGGCAGTACTTCAGCGGGTCCCCATTGCTAGCCGAGGCGCCAAAGCGCATCAACATCTGCCGCAACACGCAGCCAGAGCCCTGCCTGAAGCTGGAGCAGTGCGTCTGCGATAGCCTGAACCATTTACTGATCTGCCAAAATCTAGTGAACCAGTTAGCACAGCAATATGCCTGCGAAGAGATCGGGAAGTCGTATCAGACAGTTCATAAAAATCAGTCTAATCATACATTTAAACACCAATATATAAATCGAGAATATCAAGCACTTCAAAAAGTTCAGTTTGGATTAGATCAGTTTTATCAAGCTGATCACACAGTGAAAATAAAGCCTACATATCGAAAGGTTCAGAAGAAGAAGATCCAACATGTAGATCAAACAGATCAGCCAACCAGTATACAACATGTAGATGAAAAGGGGAAGGAAGTTCAAATAGGTCAATCTGATCATACAGTCAAGATCCAACACATAAATCGAGAAGATCAAGCAGCTCAAAAATATCAGATAAATCAGTTTAATCAAGCTAATCACACAGTGAAGACCCAACCTATAGATCGAAAGTATCATGTTGCCCAAAAAGATCAGACCAATCACACAATGAAGATCCAAGATGTACATCAAAATTCGCAGACTGTTCAAGTAGGTCAATCTGATCGCACAGCTAAGATCCACCCTATAGATCAAAGACATCAGGTGGCTCGAAAATTTGAGACCAACCACTCAGTAAAAATCCAACATATAGATCCAAAAGATCAGGTGACCCAAAATCCAACCAGGAATCAACATTTAGATCAAAAGGGTCAGACAATTGAAATTAATCAGCCTGATCTAAGAGATAACACCAATCACAGAGTGAAAATCCAATATGGACATCAAAAGAAGCATGCGGATCAAATAGGTCTATCTGATCACACAGTTAAGAACCATACTACACATCAAAAAGATGAGGCAACCAAAGATCCAACCAAGATCCAACATGTATATCAAAAAGGAAAGGCAATTCAATCTGTTCACACAGTGAAGATCCAATATGTAGATCAAAAGAAGCATGTGGTTCAAATAGATTCATCTGACCACACAGCTAAGATCCCTCCGATAGATCGAAAGGATCAGGTGGTCCGAAACGATAATACCCTTCACACAGTGAAGATCCAACATAGAAACGATCATATTGACCAATCAGGGAAGAAAAATAAAGCAAATCGAACAGTTAATGTCCACGAAGTAGATCAAAAAGATCGTAAACATTCAGCAGTCAGCGTTTATCAGACAAATAGCTCAGCTTGGACCCAGTCTGAAGATCAAAACAGTCTGACAGCTCCAACAGTCGAAGAATATCAGACAAACCCCTTAGCTAGGAGAGATCAAAAATTACAAGGAACACACGAGGTACACCATGCACACCGGAAAGACGAGAGGGACCGGAAAGTGGTTAGAACTGGGCAAAGAAATCGAAGAATCGAACCGAAGAATCCCCCAAGTTCAGCTTTGACAAATCGGTCAGATTTAGAATTTAAAAATGTGAAAAACCATGAAAATCTATTAAATCGGGCGGGCTTGGCAATGCACCTGACGGATCGGTTATACAATAAAGATAGCACGGATCAGTTAACAAAGCGGATGCATAAAAAAGATGACTCAACGATAGAAAATGCAAATCGAACAAACCAGAAAGCGAATCAACAATTTGAGACACATCGGGTTCGTCATAAAGCACTCACAGATCGGAAAGGCCAGCCAGATCAGTCAATAAACTCAAGACAAGGAATTACAACACCACAAAAATTTAGCTACAAGGATAATGATAAATCGCAACAGTCAAATATTATCGTAGGCTCTATAGTTTTGGGCTGTATTATCGTCGTAATTGTTGCTATCGTAAGTGTTGCTGCTTTGTGTTTCAGGGCGAAAAGTCCATTCTACACAAGTGCCACACAGGGGAGCTGATATCTAAGCCAAAGATTTGGAGGAAAAATCAGAAAACCTTTAATTTCAGCTCAGTTCTATCGATAACTGTATTCATCTAAAATAAGGTTGTGGGAAGCACAGAAGAAGAATTAACATAAAAATGATTATAATGGGATTGGGAATCATTCACGTAATCCAATTATTTTTATTATTATTTAAAAATACGCTTCCCCTTTGAGAAGTAAAATAAAATTAGATAAAATGTTTATTATTCCTTGTATGCTTATAAATCCTTAGAATCAGCCTCCCAAGGAGCCGAGAAAAAAGTCGCTCTGGCGCCTCTCGTTAAATTAATATATTATTCGCAACAGATGTCCCATTTTTATGCTCATAAAGACGAAAAAGTACCGTTATTTAGTTTTGTTTTCTTTTTTTTTGTGCGAAATTAGTGCACTGAAATGCAGTGTATCTGAAATCTAACGCACCGTTACTTGCGCATTGAGTCAGACTCAACAGCCAGCAAGTGGATACACATACACGCATGCAAATGTGTGGACTTGAGTACCCACTCAAAGCGTTACTGTTGTTGTTGTTGTTGTTATATTCGCATTTCTTCACTCGTACTATCCGCATAAATGTATGTATGCTTAAGGCGAATGTGTGTGGACATGTATAGAGTATCTTGTATGTTATTGTTGTTTTTGAATGAAGCATGGTTTTTTGCATATGAGTTTTGTGCGTTTGTGTTGCTCGATATATACAAATAAACATGAGCACAAAGCAGGCGAACAGAAATGATTAGTAGGCGAGCGAACGTGTAGCCATAGTCGTGTAGGCAATGTGTGTATTTAGTGTTGTTTTTGTTGTTGGTATGTACACATGTAGTACGAGTAGAAGTAGCTTTCGCTGCTGCTGCTGCGTCACAACACAGCTAAAACGGTAACGCTGGCGCCGACGTTGCCGTCAACGTTCTTAAATTCTGTTTATGTTTCTATGCTTACATACATACATAGATTTGTAGCCGGCATGTTAATGCACGTGTATACATGCATACCTACATTCATACATACGGACAAACGCTTGTAATGAGTGAGAGCGTTGAGTCAAAGCTAAAACCAGAAATGGCATGAAACCGAAATGTAATGGGCAACAACAGCTAAACACGTGGAGAGCGACAACATTTAAATACATACACACATGAGTATATTTGTATGCATGTAGGCATGCATGTTTGGTATGAATGTAATTTAATGTACATATGTTTGTAACTTAATGCTGGACTCGGATTACCGCTCTGCCTGCTTTGATGACGTCGCAAATACCGTGAGCTTGATTAAAGACAGTTTTGCAGTCTCGCTGCGACAACAACAGCGATAGCAACTTAATTTGTGTGATTATCGGCGCTTTACAAAAGCAACATCCAGTGATTGGTTTACAGTCGCGGCCAGAAAAATGTGCAGAGTGAGACATAAACAGTAGCGGACAGACAAATTAGAACAAGCGTGAGGAGAAATTGTAAATAAACAAGATTTTATTAAAATTAAAAAATACTTTTATTTATTAAAAAAAACTGCAAATATGGCTACTGACGCTGCATACATATGTACATACATATACACATAACCACAATGATTTTATTTACAATATTGAATCTTCATAGGTCATGTAATCATGACAGGGCATAAAGTTATCAGACAGCGTTAAGAATTTTCCATTGATCGTTGGTCAAAGGAAAAATAAATGGAATGAAGTGTCTGGCGAATGGATGCGTGTCGTAAAAAATAAACAGATAAGGATTATTGAAATGACACCACAGACAGAATACGCGAAATAATCGTATGTAAATGAGCCGGCAAAAAGATTAACGGTTGAATTGTAAACACAACAAACAAGCACTTACAGTGACGTTTTGCATTAATTTGTATGTGGTTATTTAACCTTCTAATCTGGCGTCTATTAAATTGCAATTTCGCTTTTGATTTGTTTACAACATTTGTACATTTATAGAATCTCATTCCCTTTCATTGGCCGCGTGCGATGTACACCCGACAAAATTAACGAAAACAATCAGTAAATTAATCGCGTTTATTCTGACTTAAATTAATTTAATTAAATATCATGATAATCAACAAGTGTTTTTGCTTGTTTTAAACTATACGAAACCACCTACAAACATTACGGCAATTGACATTGGCTTGGTCTCCTCTATTACAGTCTTTGCATTTGACATTTTTGAAGGGTGCTGTTTTCTGTTTTGTGTTTGTTAATGATGGGATTAAAAACAGTTTTAAATACCGGTTGCTTATTGTAATTGCTATTTATGTGGTTGAGCGCCTATGAAGAGACTAGCGAGAGCACAACTAAGAGAGCAGCGCCCACTAATAATATACATATGTATGTACATATGTATGTATGTGTTTATGAATACATATGTTGTTATCGTTAAATTGCTTATCCCCTCACCCACCGACGCGATCCACGTAACAACTCTGCTGCTGAGACCGCTGCTGCAGCCGCGGCCGATATGCTACTGCTAACTGCTACGCTTTGGCGTTGACGCTAACGTTGGCGTCGCTGTTCTCGTGAGCGGAGAAATGAGTTTGAATGAGTTGCAAAAGGGGGGCGGGCGCGCACAGTGCGGTGGATGAATCGCCCCAGTGCAATGCATGTACATACAGACATACTTATGCCTGTTTATATGTGCATACATATGTTTACGTGTTTGTCAATATGTATATACATATGTTATTTGATTTTCGCTTTTTTTTGTTGTCTTGCTTCTTTTATGTTTGTGTGCGTTTGTGTGAATATACACCACACTTGCTGTTGTTTTTGTTGTTGTTCTTGTTACTGGCGGGTACATGAATATAAATGTTGTTTATCTGTCGACGTCGTCGGCGACGACGCCGTCTCGGGTGTCCGTCGGGCTCGTCGCTGCCTCTTTTAGTAGTTTTGTGTGTGTATCGTTTTGTGTGCTGCTGTTTCTGTTGTTGTTGTTGTTGTTGTTTTTGTATATGAATATGTGTTTCTTTATTGTTGTGTGTACTTGTTGATGTTATTGTTGTTGTTATTGTTGCCTGCCTGGCTGGCTTCGCTCGCATGAACTTTTTGCTTTGACTTTGGTTCGCTTGCTAATCAATGCTGTGCGCCTGGTTATTTTGCTATATCTATATGTACACAAACAAATCTACAAAAGTCACAGACATGCATATGCACTCCCCGCCCCGCCACGCCCTATCTACACAACACAGCGTAACGAATCGTGCGTGTAAATATGTACAACACATTTTAGTACACATATAATTACGAACAAGTAGTAGAAGTAGTAGTAGTAGTAAGAGAAGAAGAAGCGCCACACGTATGGCATTGAGCATGCATATCGGTTCCGTTATAGCGATTATAGCGAATGATACATGTGTGAGAATGGATAGATGTATGTATGTGCATATACAATAATGTATAAATATGCATGCCTGTACATATGGATTTTAGTATAGCGTGTCAGTGTTGTGCAATCAGAAAATTGATATGTATAGTAGGGGTGGACTAACTTTTAAGTATGTATATATGTATGTACATATATAAATACATTTGTAGGTATGTACATACATTTATACATAAACATATTTGTACGTATTATGTGCGTATCAGTGTCATAACAATGGTTTCTTAATCTGCGGGTATTTAGGTTGGACCTTTCATTCTGCTATTTTAATATATGTATATGATGTATAATATATATATTTTTATACTTATACTATACTTTATACTTTATATTGAATTTTAATACCATTAGATTTGTGAAATTTTAACTCTTCTCGCGGTTTTATATACAGGTCCACCCTAATGGCTTTTCTATTTCGCGATTGTGGATTTGATTGTTGTTATTGTTAAAGCGCCGGTAATTCTATTTTCTTTTATTTAATGCCTACATTTAATATATAAGGGCACACATTACCTTTTCTATATGTATGTATGTATGTATTTCCTGTGTGTACCGTTCAGCATGCAACTATTCTGTGTGCGAGAGTAGAGTAGACTCTGTCTATCGCTCGCTTTTTCAAATACAAAAGAAACACAGACGCAAAATGCAACTATTTGTGTGTAGTTTTAATGCCAACGACAAACCCCATGAGCACACTTTACTCCTCTCCATCACTCCATACATCTCATTCTTTCACCCAGCGGATGGAAACGACAATGTTTACACTTGTTTGGCATTCATGGGCTGCTGTTCATTGGTAAATAATTTCATAATAATGTTGTTGTTGCGCCATGACAAATGACAGGCCGTCGTCCACAAATTGCAACAATTACAATTGGGTTAATAATACATCATATTTGCTGTTGTTGTTGCATGATTATTATTAAAATTATTGTTGTAGCTGTGCAACACAACAAACAAGTTGTACATACAAGTGTTTGTGTTTGGGTGCGCTTGTGTAAGCAACATGGCACAAGCTGTTTGACATTTTGCAATAAAATAAATTAAACAATAAATTATAAATTTGTACAAAAAATGACTGTTGGGCGAACAGGCGCACATCAATGCACAGCCAGCAACTCTGTTGACGGCGACGGCGATTTTGCTGTTGTTGCTTCTTCTTCTGCTGCTGCTACTACTACTTGTTGTTGTGCTTTGGCAGCTGGGACGAGCCCAGAGTGTGTGAGTTTTTCTGCTTCTATTTTACTGCTTTGCACATACATATGTACATGCATACGCACATAATTTATGTATATATGTATGTGTGTATGAGTATCATGTTTGGGCAACGGGAGCACGTGTAATGCGAGAGCAACGCGTAGCTGATTGACCAGCCCATTGGTGCGGGGGTAGCCGAACCAAAAGCAAAGCAAAGCAAAGCAAAGCAAAGCAAGGCAAAGAGGAACCGTTAGCGACACAAGCGTATGTGCAGATGTTGGGTTGTTTGTTGTGTGCTTCTCTACCTAATCCGCTCATTCACTCGCTCTCACTCTTACTCTCACTCGTTTTCAGTTTGATTGAGCTGCCTCCCATTGCAGTTTGATGCTTTCTGCTCAGCTGTGTCGTTTTTGATCGGCCGCAGGTGCTTGTCGAAGGTCAGTTATTTGCATGTGTATGCATGCATGTGTTTGCTTGTGTTTATGGCATGCACAAGGGTTAAAGCAAATTGAAAATTGTGTACAAAGCATTACGGTTTGTGGGTGTGGGCTAAATTAGATACAAATTTTAAATAACAAATATGAATATGCAATCAGTAAAATATAATTTTGAGGTAGCTTGAAGCAATGTACATTTACAGTGGCTCACAGCTTATTTGACCCAGAGTAAAACTATTAAACGAAAATAGATATTAACAAAAGTTAAACGCCTTATTGCTGGATGATGTTTAAAATTAATCTTTATTTTAATCTAGTTTATATTTAACAAACATAAACAAAATATATGCAACTTATTTTATCAAGCTTAAAATACATTACATACATATACATATACATACATATACCTACAGATACATGTACATACATACATATGTATGTAACTATAGCTGAAACAGGTATCTGGACTCGATTCTAACCAATTTTCAGATATATTATATATTTGTTTCTTGGATAAATCTATCACATTTTTTTTTGTACATATATATTTTTACATACATGCATAGACATTTTCCATATTTTCAAAATAATATGGGCTTTAAGATAATATTACATGTATACATAGATATTGTATAGATATATACATATGTATATATTTCCCAAGAGGTCAGAAAAAAGCAGATACATTTGTATCTGCATACATAAACATGTGTAAAATTATATATAGTTTATAATTTCAACTTATCAACAATAAATATATTTTGTAATTTTGAATGAATTACGATACCCTTTTTGAACAGATATATATTCAAAATTATAGATCTTTACAAAATATTTAATCAAAAACTGATTTATATAAAAAATTATATAAAATATACAACATTTTTACTTCTTATTGTCGATTGATTAAATTATTGATTAAAGTAAGTAAATTTTGGAAACATTCTATTGATAGAATTAATAGGTATTTCCTTTTTTTATTAGAATAATTGATAGTAAATGGGCTTAAAATAGTTGTTCAATATAAAAATAAAATAATTCTTTGTATATAATGTTAAGTATTTACAAGAAATATTTGAAAAATAAATAAATTGTTTGATTTTTTGGGAATTACAAAACCGCATTCTAAAATGTTTCTTTATATAATTTATCTAAATTGATTACATAAACACCGCTTAGTTGGAACGTTCCAGTTATAAAGCTATCTGGAATATTCAAAAATTTCTATCTTTTCAAAAACACCATTTGCTTTTAATAATAATAAAAAAAATCGAAAGTGTTTCAAAATAAAGAAAAAATACCAATAATTATTTGTCTTTGTAGAATTTTCCATTATTTAAAAGTTTTGCAGGTACAAGCGTTTACTGTACTTCGTTTACTCTTATCTTTAAGGATTTTCTTGTGCCTTTAACTTTGAGATTATTCTTGTAGTAAAAGGAAGAAGAAGATTACATGTTAAAGTAATATTGTGCGTGACTTGACAGAAAGTCGAAGCGAGATATCTCTCTACAGTGCAGCCTAGTCAAATGAACTCTAACAACTGATTAAATTGATGCCGAAAGTTTCTTTAATTTTCATTTCTTTTTAAATTTTTTTTTATTTTTCGCTTTACGACTGTTGACTAATTATCAGGCGGATTCAAAGTGTCTCGTGTTGATAAAGATGTCTAAAGGTCACACTTAGAACCAGGTCAGGCCCAAGCGCAGGCTTGAGCACGTCATTAGTCCGGCTTATCAGGCGGAGTCCGGCTGAGAGACACGGGCTCGCCTTAAATAGCGGGCGTACGCATTCTGCGGCGTTTATTCGAACATGGAACACAGCGGCGAGAAGTTGAGACCCGCCACGGAATATACGAGCACCTCGCTCCATGTGCCCGTCCGGCTGCGCTGCGATGCGAACGATCCGATCCGGCCGCAATGTGTGCCGGAGTTTTTTCGCGAATCGTGCCAGAAGTACGCCCAGCTACCTGCCCTGGTCTGGGAAAAGCCGGGCAAGGATCAGGAATGGATAACGCTGACATATGCCGAGTACGAGCAGCGTGTGGAGCAGGCGGCACTGATCCTGCTCCATGTCGGCCTCGAGGCGCGCAGCTCGTTGGGCGTCCTCGCCTTCAATTGCCCGGAATGGTTCTTCGCCGAGCTGGGCGCACTGCGCGCCGGCGCCGTCATCGCCGGCATCTATCCCAGCAATTCGGCGGAGGCGTGTTTCCACGCTCTGGACACGAGCGAGGCGACCGTCTGCGTCGTGGACGATGACAAGCAAATGGCGAAGTTGCGAGCAGTTAAGCATCGGTTGCCCCGGCTGAAGTCTGTCATCCAGCTGCACGGCCCCTACGAGTCCTTTGTGAACAAGGAGCCCGGCTATTTCAGCTGGCAGCATTTACAGCAACAGCTGCCGTTCCATGCGGAACAGCTCCGGCCAGAGCTACTGCGACGCGAGCGGGAAATCTATGCCAACGATTGCGCCATGCTGATCTTCACATCCGGAACGGTGGGCATGCCCAAGGCCGTGATGCTCTCCCATGACTCCATCGTCTACGACACGAAAATGTTGGCCGCCACCATGGAGAATAAGTTGGTGGGCGCGGAGCGTTTGGTTAGCTATTTGCCGCTGAGTCACATTGCCGCCCAAATCTTTGACATATTCCTGGCCATGGACCATGGCGGCTGTGTCTACTTCGCGGACAGGGACGCACTGAAGGGCACCCTGGTGCGCACCTTCCGCAAGGCGAAGCCGACGCGCATGTTCGGCGTCCCGCGCGTTTTCGAGAAGTTCCAGGAGAGCCTGGTGGCCGCCGAGGCCAAACAGAAGCCCTACTCCCGCCTGCTGTTGTCCGCGGCACGCGAAGTGGTTGCCCAGCATCAGCTGGCCACAATTGCTGGGTGAGTTGCGATTCATTATGCACTGTTTAATGAGTGAAAGATTACAGGGTATTTTTATTTTATGACAAGTTCGTCTGGGTATCTAAGAAAAAAGCAAAATTAATTTTTAATGAATTTGAATATTTATCTTACAAAAGGGTAAGGTTAATTAATTTCTTATGAACTATTAATAAGAATGTAGGAAAATTAATATATACTCATGAACATTTTATATTACCCTTAAAATTTGTAATGAATTATTAATATACATTTGGATACTGGATATCTTGGTTTTGTGAAAATACAGTTAATAATGAATTATTACTATTCATCATAATATATTGCTTTTGTGACAGATTCGTCTAGATATTTTACAAAGTTGGAAAATTTATATATTCTCGTTAACGTTTTATTGTAGAACTTATATTGAATTGTTAATATTCATCTTGATACAGGGTATCTAGGTTTTTAGATAAGTCCGTCTGCGTGTTGGTCCGTCTGTTCGTATGTAAGAAATTAGGAATATTCGGGAATACAAAAAGATTAAACAAACAAAAAAAGTACTCTAATCTGTATTTATCTATAATACATTTTTCATTTCATTGAAGGGTATCTTTGTTTTGTGATAAGTCGATATGACTCTGTTAAATTTATGTTTTGAAAAGTGGAAGAAACCCCTTTCATTTTCGCAATCTTAAGAGAATAAATACTTTATATTTAATATTTTCGTCAACAAAAACCTTTCAAAAATATTAGTTGTAAATTTCAAGTTAGGAAAAGAAAAAACGTTCTTAAAGGGAAGACGTATTTTTTGAGATACTTTATATTTTTGAATTTTTGTTTATTTGTTTTGTTGATTTACCTCCTCGATAATCTTTGCTTACCAACATTTTTCTGCTAATCTTTAAGTTAATCTTCTCCTCTCCCCTCTATCCCTTAGCGAGAAACTCTCTGTGTACGCCCAGGCCAAGTATTGGCTGGCTGCTCGCCTAATTCGGCCCATACGCCAGATATTGGGCCTGGAGCTGTGCAAGAGTTTTCTGACGGGCGGCGCGCCAGTTTCCGTAGAGTTGAAGCATTATTTTTTGGGACTGGACATGCCCCTGGCCGATATCTACGGCATGTCGGAGACGGGCGGCGCCATAACCCTCAACGAGCGGATCACCAATCTGCAAAGCTCCGGCTTACCGCTCGTCGGGGCCGAGATGAAAATACGCGAGCCAGATGCGAGCGGTCAGGGCGAGATTGTGATGCGGGGCCGCAACAATTTCATGGGCTACCTGGGCGAGCCGGGCAAAACCGAGGAAGCCATTAACGCAGATGGCTGGCTGCACAGCGGCGACATTGGCTACCTGGATGCGCACGGCAATGTGGTCATCTCTGGCAGGCTGAAGGAGCTAATTATCACAGCTGGCGGCGAGAATATTCCGCCCGTGCACATCGAGGAGCTGATCAAGCAGCAGTTGCCCTGCGTCAGCAACGTTCTATTGGTGGGCGATCATCGCAAATATCTAACGGTGCTGCTGGCATTGAAAACCAAATCCGATCCGAACACGGGCCTCCCGCTGGATGCACTGCGCGAAGATACCCTCGAGTGGCTGCAGCAGCTTGGCCTCAAGCAAACGCATCTCTCGCAGCTGCTCAACATCCGGCCCGATCTGCAGTTGCCCAACGATGCGAATTCTCTCGCCGCCGCCCTCGAGATCAATGCGGAACCAAAGCTCCTGGAGGCCCTGGAGGCGGGCATCAAGCGTGCCAATAAAAATGCCATCTCCAATGCGCAGTGTGTGCAAAAGTTTGCCCTGCTACCCCATGAATTCAGCCTGGCCACCGGGGAGCTGGGACCCACGCTCAAGATCAGGCGCAACATCGTCCATGCCAAGTACGCTCCGGTGATCGAGCGACTCTACAAATGAGTCCAACTATTTAACTATTATTTATTAAGCTTTCAGTGTACAATTCTTGTAGTTTTCTTTTAAATATAGATATAACACATTTACATTTACTTAAAAATTCTATTTTATTTAATTTGTTTTATGTGGTTTTTTGTTTTTACTACGATCTTTCGCGATCGTGTCTTAGCTGCTGTGCTTCCATGTCCACTTTGTTGTTGTGCTGAAAGCAAGAAAAATATATAATCAAATTATTTAAAGAATGTTCGATTATTTAATGCCAATTTTCGTAGCTTAATTTTTGGCATTTTTTTACTAATGTCGTGTTAAATTCGAGTAATAGGAGAACCTAGAATTTTTTGAAATTGTTTTCTGTTTTGTTTTTAAGAAAATGTGGTTTGACTTTCCATTGTTTTTTTTTTTTAATAGGATTTTTATTTTCTGCATCAATTTTACGTAATTATTTCAGCTTACAATTAAATTCTGACTCATAAGTCTCACAATCAAAAGATTTTACAGTATTAATTTTTGTACATTTAAAAAATATTTGTGTTTCTAACTTTAGCTTTTTCACTCACAAAACTTACCTTATTTGGTTTGCCGTTTACATTTTTGCTGGGATCCATAAAACGTTGACCCCAGCGCAGGCCAGAGAAGGTCAATGCAATGGCCACCAGCATCCAAATGATCACCGACCGTGAATCGAAGCGATCTGTGCGTATTTTGGGCCATGTCAATGGCGGCGTCAAAGGATCTAGCTCGTTGCTAGAATCCTGCAAGTAAATTAGTTTTAATTAGTTTAAATTGGCCGAAATTTGAAAACCCAACCACGGCGCTTACCTCACAGTCACATTCGTGCTGCTTTTGCTGGGCGACCACGCCCACATCGAGGAGGACAATCGAACGATTCTGTTGGCCATCGAAGCAATCGACGCCACGTATATTCAGCAATTCGTGAACGTTCCAGGCGCTCAGCATGGGCCAGGAGCGAGCAAAGTTAAGGACTTTCGGCGGTTTTCTCAGCATTTGCCTGACCAGCCAGGAGCAGTTCCAGCGATTATCCGCCAGATTCACATGCCGAAAGGACAGCAGGCTGCTCAAGTTGAGCGACTGCAGCCGATTCGAGCTGAGATCCACGCTGAGAGCCAAACGATTCAGCGATGGCGCCAGCTGCTGCAACCAGTTGGCATCTGCGAGCTGGTTCCGGGCCAGATTCAGTTGATCCAAGTGCATCAACTGCTGCATCAGGTCGGGTTGCAGCTGCTGCAGTTGATTGCTCGCCAAATTTATGGCCTTTAGTTGACTGTTTCCATGGAAAAGATCATCGGGCAGAGCATTTAATTGGTTGGAGCTCATATCGAGGTGATTTAGAGTGCTCAGTGGCTGTAGACTATTCACATCGATGTGTATTATCATATTATGGCTGACATTCAGACGCTGTGGGTGAGAGATAAGATACGCGGAACAAACTTTATTATCTATACGAATAGATTATAGAAAAAGAAAATTGCCGTAAGGGTTTATGGGTTAGACAGAGAGCGAGAGAGAAAGAGCGAGAAAATCTTTTTTTGACTCTATATTAATATCTTGCCAGCTTTATACATATATCCCAAGATAAAATGACAATAAGCTATCAGATCTATAGCTCTTCAATTTGAAATTCCCATAGATTTGTCAAAAATAACCTTTTTTTCACGCTTGATGACATTTTAGTCATGATTTGTGTGCATTAAAAATATTCGCATTATTTAAAATAATTTTATTTTTTAGAATATTTTATTTTAAAAAATCATGTACTCATTTTTACAAATTTTTTTCTTCAAAATCAAATATTGAAAGTTTGTAAAAAATAATAAAACACATATAGAGGGGTTAAAATTTTCGCTCAAAAATCATGCCAAAATGGACAAAAATGTTGACAATTAAGTTGTCCGATTTCGTAGCTTCTATATTTCAAACAAATTCAACCGACTTTCATGTTTAATGGTATTTTGATCGTTTTTTATGGATTCATTTTTCAAAATATAACAGTTTTTTAAATTTTTCTGGTAATTTAAAAAAAGTTTGTGTTTTTTAATTTTGAGTCTCGAATTTTTATGTTCAATCGATTGTCTCGGATGTCTCTTTTAGTGTAAAAACCAACAATTAACCCGTTTCTGAGGGGGTAAAATTTTTGGTAAAATATCATGCCAAAATTGGCAAAAATTTCGAAATGTTAAGCTCTCAAATCCATAGCTTAAATTCCCATAACTTTGTTAATATCCTCCGATTTTCATGGCATTGATGGCATTTTGGTCATTATTTGTCCTATAGATTGATTATATATAAAAAAATAAATGTGTTTTTTCAAAATTTAATTTGTTTGGCCATGTTAAACATTGCATATGTAATTTTAAAAGAATCCTTCTAATATTTTATGGAATCTGCGGACACATTCGCACACACTTACCTCTAAGGACTCCAGTCCTACAAAACTATCGTTATAAAGCTGCTTTAGTTTGTTATAACTCAAATCCAAATATTGTAGTTCGAAATTCTTGGAAAATGCCAATGGTTCCAATTGCTCCAACGAATTTCTCGATAGATTCAAGTGCACCAGACGCGCCAGACCACGCTCCTTGAGAAATGGTACATCCTTTAGAAGATTCTGGTCCAGCCTGAGTGTGCGCAGATGTGCGTTGTCTTCAAAGGCCGATGGATCCACTTGGCTGAGTTGATTCTGTTGCAGGGCCAGGCTGGATAGACGATGCAGACCGCTGAAGGAGCTGCCAGACAGGAGCTGCAAGTGATTGTTGTGCAACAGCAAATGCTTCAAATGCGACAGATTATGGAAACAGTCCGGCGCCAAGTGCTCGATCCGATTGTGGCTCAAATTGAGTTGTTGCAGTTGGGGAAAACGCTCAAAGCCTCTGGCGGGCAGTTCGATCAGCGAGTTAAAGCTCAAATCCAGCGTGACAAGTGCTGCCAATGGCTGTTCCGACCACGATTTCAGCACGCTCAGATTGTTGTGGGCCAGCGAAAGGCGCTGCAAGCGGGCCAAGCCAGTCAGCGCAAAATCCTCGAGCGAGTCCAGTTGGCAGTGCTGCAGCTCCAGGCTGAGCAGATGGGTGAATCGCAAGAAGTGCGCACTCTTCAGCTGATGCAGACTGCAATTGTTCAGTTGCAGCGTGTCGAGCTTTGCCGCATCACCAATCTCGTCGAGCTGCGTTCCACTGCAATTGCTGCTCAGCTGCAACGAGGCGAGCAACAGCAGCAGCAACTGCACCACATTTGACAATATTCCGCGGCACATAACGCACCAGACCGAATAATCCAACTCAACTGGCCGTGGATGCTGTAACTGCGGTTGGCTTTGGTGCTTATCTCAATGCAGCTCCTCACAACGAACGTCAACACGTCAAGATAGTTTAATCAGTTATTTCTGGCTTAGATGTTTGCACGCAACAAACGCGGCTACTGAGTTGATATTGTGTCTTATTTACCTGGCCAAGTACACATTATGACATTTGCAAAACGCACCTTGGAGAGCCCCAATAGATGCTTTAATGCTAAACAACTAAATATTATTTCATATTTTTCATGGGTATTTATAAGCAGTTTATTTTAACCATATTTCATATCAGCTAATGACTAATATATATATTTATATTTTCTATATTTTTCTATTTTTCTGTAGTATCTGCTTAGCACCTGGCTTAATAACTTTTGTGTTTCAAATTTAGTTTAAGTTTAAACTCTGATTTTACTTTGCATGTGCTATTTATCAGTTTTTTAAAACTGAGGCAAGTTATAAAAATAAATTATATTAATTTTGCATAGTAGAACTTATGTTCTAAAATTGTAAGCATATGTTAAATATACTTTTACTGTATTTTATTAATAAAAATGTTATAGGGTGTGGTCAACATTTCATTAGTATTCACATTCAAAATTCAGTTGTATATTGAATTTAGCTTCAATTGGAAACTCTGGACCAGAAAATGTTTCTCTATCTAAATAACATTCTTTTTGCTGTGTTTCTATTCGCAACATTCGGTTTATGTGTGGAAAATGAATGTATTACCTATGATGTGGTGAGATTTGTAAATATATTTTAAGATATATACTGAAACAAAGTTATATTATTATTAGGTTACATTTAGTTTTTACAAAAAAAAAAAAAAAAAAATATTTAACGTAATATTAAGATTTATATATATAACATGCCTGACATTTTCCGTTCCCAGAATGGCGAAAACAACCCGGTTCCCAGGTGTCGTGATGAATGCGAGGGTACTTTTTTCCCAATTGTGTGCCCAGCTGCAAAGATCTCTGTCCTCCGAACAGCACATGCATACGTCCCGATTTCTGCAAATGCAATATAGGATATACGATAGGCGATTGGGTTCAGGACCAGGTGCCCAATTTGCAGAGTTGTAAATCTCTTTGCGAAACATGTCCGAGGAATAGTCACTGCGTCGCCTTTAATACATGTGAATGTGATAAGGGCTATGACGATGTCTATCCAGATGAAATGACCCTGAGCTGTAAACCCAAATGCAGTAAAGGGTGTCCCACTCACAGTGATTGTATTGAACCAAATACGTGTGAGGGCTATGTACCAGAGCAGATTAATTCATCTGGAAAGTTGGAGAGTTGTAAGAAGCAGGAGGTAGAGAAGAGTCCTTTTACGACATACCAACTTGTTATATATATATTTGCGTTATTGTGTGCGGCATTCTGCATATTAGCTGTCATTTTTATAATAAGCATTTCAGCAAAGAGGCGGAGGAGAAGTGCTCGAAATGCTGCTGAATCGTGGCGCATTTCATTTAGCTAAAAAAACCAACATTTTCATATTAATTGATAAATTCTTAATTTAATAATTATTTGTTTAAAGTTTACAATTTAATAGAATTTAATAATTTTTGCAAATATATGTAACAGACAGAGGAAATATATTTATACTCGATCAGGATGACTATCTATGCTAGGGACAGAAGAAGTTTATGTTTTTTCTTCGATATCGAGTTATGAAGTTATAAATAAAAACTATATTAGTAATAAGCAACAATTCAACAAGTTTACTAACACTGCGAAAAGGAAAATAAATCGAGAGTGGAGCAATAGCAGATATAAAAACCGATTCATTCCTGATTAATGTAAATTGAAAGAAACATGGAATTAAAACCCTTTAGAATGAATCAAGCAAAGAGTTATTGGACAGCACAAATATTTATTTTCTATAATATTAAATAATATTAAGAAGAAAACACAATCGATGCCTTTATCTGTTAAATCAGTTAAAAGTATATATATATTAATATAAAATGTCAAATAACTAATAAATATAATCACAAATTCGACTGAAATTTAAAATTTTCAGTTTCCATTAAACATTTGCTTTAATTAAATATTTATGACGTGCGCTGCTTTAAACTCAATTTCTTTAGCTATCCATTTATTTGAGTATGTTGTGCTTCACCTGCATTTTCAACTTTCAGTTGATCGTATTTGCCAATGTGGCTTTGGTTGAAAAAACCGCAGGTTCAAATGCACTTAGCCAGCACTGGCAGGCAACGTGCCACAATCAAACCCGCTTCGTTGGTTTTGTCGGCGTTGGTGAGAGGGGTGGGGGGAGGAAGGGAGGGGGGGGGTTAAGTCTGTCGGACACACAGAAGCGATTATGACTATACAAATTTGCTTGCTGCCTGCAAATTGTAATGTTTATTAATTTGGATTTTGAGCCAGTGCCAAGTGTGGCAAAGTCGGAGTCCGTGGCCGGATGCCTGCAAAAACTACGCCACAGACTAATTGAAATTGATATAAATGGGCCAGCAAAAACAAGAGCTTACTAAATTCCAGTTATTCTGCAGCTGCCAGAATCTGTATGAAGTGCGCCTTGTGCTTTCATAAGCCACACACACATATAAATATAAATACACATATATATATATATATGTATATATATATGTACATGTATATATATATATGTACTTTGTGGTTTTATTTGATGTATAGTTCATTGAATGATAACAGTTTATTTATAAATTATTTTGTATTTGCATAAAATTGTTAATTTATAAATTTCTGACATTTGTTTACTTTTCTTGATTATAAATATGCAATGTTTTGTCTTGTTTTTTAAAAATAATTTTTGCTTTATATCGATACAACAAATAAAGATAAATTAACTAAACGTTTTAAAAAATATTTACATTTAAAAAACTGGTGTTTATTTTATTTAAAACTTTAAAATTTTGTTTTTACTTTGGTAGAAATGACAATGTTGTACAGCTCTCTTTTGTTTTCATTTTTAATAAGATATAATAGTCCTGCCTAATTGAAGCTTTTGACTTGACGCCTCGATGGATTCCAGCCAAAGCCTGAGATCTTCGGGTATTTCCGGTCTAACCGCTGCCTCCGGAAAGAACTCTAACAATTCAAAAACATTGCAATTGACGAAGCGATGCTTGGTGAGGGCCACAGCACATATAAATCCATCGGATAGCGTTATAAAGTATTGCTCAAAATATAGTGCGTTTTGATCCCACCAGACCAGTCTTGTCTCTATCTTGTAGATCTGAAAAAGGCCAATAAACCGCCGATATCTGAGACTCGTACAGCCCTGGACAATGCTTCCCTTGCGCTGGACAACCATATCATATAAATCGGTCATCGCATAAAAACGGACGCTGGCAAAATTCAATTCGCGCAGGAAACGCGCGTTGTTCATGTGCCGCAAAAAGATGTCCACATCCTGTGTCGAGCATATGCCGTAGGTGGTTGTTGTATCTGTAATCCTGCTCTTGCCTTCAAAAAATCGCACCGTTAGAACGGTGAACGCACAGCGTATGAAATAATTGACATCCACAACAATGTATAAAATTAGCAGGAGCAGGGAAAGCGACAAGCCAGCGGCTTCCATCTCTGGTGGCAACGCGAGAGATCGGCGGCTTATATTGAATTTTAGAGAGCTATACCCACACTAAGTTACCAAATAAAACTATACACATTTGACGTACATTACATAAGCTACTGTTGTTTAAACTTTTGGCACTGACACTCAATTATATAGAATTTATAAAAAATTATATAATGTTTGAACAAATGTTTTGAATAAACAATCAATTTATGAACCTTGGGCTCGAACCTTCAATTTAATTATTTTATTTTATTCATTTTTGTCTTATTTATGGGATATCAAATCAGTAATATTTCAACTTTTAAAATATGTAAAATAGTTTTTTTTAAACATTATTATATTTAATAAAACAAAGAAAGTTTTACTTCAGCTTTTACGCCCAGTTTGCTTATAAGTTAATCAAATAAAGTACAAATTCCGGGCTTAACCCCCGAAATTTTTATAGGGATACAGTTAAGATGGTGAATGTCTTGCAAAGAATATTTTGGAGCATTACAATTACTTAACAATATGTATTAGCTAAATAAATATAGGGAGTTCCAATCATTGATAAGGCTGCCTCGATTAGAATGTTTTATATAATTTAAAAATTTGTAAAAATACAAAAAGTATGTCAGTTAATTAAGAGAACATATATTAATTAGTTTTAAACTAAGTTATAATTGGTGTATAATATGTATGTTTATAAAAGTTAAGTACAAATTTAATCTCATAAACTAAAGTTAAAGCGATTTAAAACTGCACTCACATAAATAACGCAATATAAGTAAATATTTTGGGCACTTTATGTTCATTTCGCAGCCAAAATGCGAACACACTACACAAAATAGTAATACGAAAAAAAAATGAAGAGAAATGAAAGAAAATAAGCAGGCAAATGCAAATTTATTTTGCGGAACTAAATTGAAATAATTTTGGCAGCTGAAATATGCACAAAAATATTTTAATACGAGAGACCCAAAGACGCAGCTCGGTTCAGACATGGGGGGCCCAAACACGGACGCCGCGACAGACACAGCTCCGCAACCATATAAAATGTGCAAATAGAAACGGGGCTTGTACGAGTGCTAACCCCTAGCATCCCATCCCCCTCCTCTAATGCTCTGCAGTTGTCTAGAATTGCCTTTGAGTCTGGCATTTGGCCAAGTTTTGTATTTTTTTGTCGCTTGCTTTTAACTGCAGTTGAGGCAAACAAACAAACGGCATCAAGGGCTGCATATTAAATTTGTCATTTCGAAGTCAAACTGTGGGCGTGGTCGGTCAGCGTATCCTTGTTGTTGCCGCATCCTGTTGCTGTCAAATTGCAGCGTAATTTAAGAACGCATTTCGCACTCGCTGGCCATGAAAATTGAATTATCATTCGATGGGATGCAACCAAAAAAACAAAAAAAGAAAACACGCACATACAGCAATATTTCCTCTGCAGTGGCAAAATATTATTAAGCAGCAGTAACAACAACTATAACAATTGTGCCACAACAAACAAAGTTTGCCTGCACGAATTGCGCATTGGTCAATGCGGCGTATGCGTAATTTGTACACTATGCGAGTCTGAGAGTCTCGGGTTGGGTGTGTGTGGACAACCCTCATCGGTTAAGTTCATCACACTGCTGCAATCGAAAGGTTAATCAGTGAACCATTAATAATCAACTTGAAACTGTAGATGCGTTAAATGTATTTAACATTTGCCATAACAAGCACTTGTTTTTACATATACTTCTGTGTGCATCTTGTTCTTTCTGAAATTTTAAGTAGAAATTAAATTGTAAATCAAATCAAGCAAATGGTTTATAAAATTAAAAGAAAAGATTTAGTTACCCCTTAATAATAAATATAATTTTAATATAAACTGAGTTCTGAACTTATAATTTCCCTTTTTTATCATATTATATTACTATTTAAAATTAATTTTTTTATCGTTTTTAATTTCTAAAGTTTTAAAAATTTGATGTATGTTGGGCTCAATAAGCGCTTGTATGAATCATTATAAAAACATTTTATTATTTTGCTTTTTACTTTTATTTTGATTTAAATTTATTGCGTATTTTCTTTTCAACTGGGCATCATCATTAAATTATCGGGATATATATGATATATGTGATAAAGTTTCCGCCCAGTTATTTTCTGATCTTTTGATGCACTTTGTTTTCCGCCGTCTCCTTTGACTCAGCTTGAACTGAGTATAAAATACCTTTCTGTTGCTCATTTCTCATTAATTTCTCTCTTTATAAAAATAGTTTCAGAGGTCTTACGTTTTTCTCTTGGCGCTTTCGATGAATTTTTTAATATGCGCATTATCCTTTTTATTTATTTTTTGGCAATGACCTGAACGCACCTTTCTCTCTAAGTTTCTGCATTCGTGTATCGTGTTGCTTTAACATCTAATTGCAACCCTTGGCACATCTAACAAGAACAAAAATAATATATATGTATATATATAAAATGGCTGACTCCTTTGCCGGTTGTACAAGATCTTTGCTTTAGCTTTTCAACTTTAATAGAATTTTTACTTTATTTACTGCAACAACAATAGTAAAATAGAAGAACAAAAAATGTGTAGCAGCAGCAACAGCTAAGTGTAACACACAACTTGAACTGTTTTTGAATATTTTTCGTATCAAATGGGGTATATGCGGTTGAAGATTAACATTTAATTTTCTAAATTAAATGTATTTTTAAAAATTCAATATTTGTAATATGATGCCTTTGACAATTAAAAAATGTTTTTGGAGATTCATTGGCATGTTTTAAGATTCTATAAATAATATGTTTAAAAAAATTTAAATACATAGATTTTTCTAGCCAGTATTTTCAAAGTACAACATTTCTCAATGTGATATTTTTCGGATTACTTTTTGAAATGCGATTTTACCATTGAAGTACAAGGTTTTGTAATAAATTTGAACAGTTATTTTTTTATTAAACTGAACTTTTGTAAATATTATATGTTATTGTCTAGATACGACATCTGTTGCATTATTTTTAAAAAATTTAATTTGCTTATATTTTCTTTTTATAAGATATTGAATAGATAAGTTGCTTCAAGAAATTTTATTGATGTTCGTTGTCTTATTTAGTTTTCTTTTTTATCAAGTACAGAATATCCACTTGAAAAATTATTAATAAAAGTAAAACTTTTATTTTTATGCTAGTTATTTTAAGAACTTCATCAATTATAGTTCCTGATTTTCCATCATTTTTATCAAATACTGGGTATCTTATAGTCAATTGGCTTTGAAGGTTGCTCGTTTTTCCTTTTTCGGGCTTTTCAATTCTGTTTGATGTCTTGCAGCAACGAACATTTCTAAAGTTTTCATTACAGGAAACCCAGGACTGCGTTTAGTTTGTGTTTCCTTTTTCAACCAGCCATGTGTGTGTGTGTGCTAATACATACCTATATATATGTGAAATGTGTGTGTCTGTGTGTATGTGTTGTGCATGTGTGTGCTTATTTATTTGGTGTGCACTAAAATTTCGGCATTCTGAACAATGAACGAAAAATGTGAATGTAAAACGAAACATGAACGTAGTGTGTGTGTGTGAGTGTGTGTGTGTGTGGGTGTGTGTGTTGACTAGGAGATTGTCCGGGACAGGGGAATGCAGCATGGCTAACCCGGATGGACGGCTGACTTTACCGTTATGCAGCATATAGCCAAACTGTTGACCGACTGACGCCTTTCCGCCCGCCGCACGCTTTTTATACCCTTGCCAGAGTATTTCTCCATAGTCATGCAATTTGTTAAGTACAAGAGCGGTAATATTCTAATGTATAACATTTTTGATGGGTAAGACGACCTGAGTTCGGATCAATATATAAAACAGCTTGCTTGTACATAATCGAAAGCTTTTATAAAAAGAGAGGTATTTAAATACAAAGTAAATCTACTGTGTCTTTAAAAAGGGTATTTGGGCTGTGGAACTTGAAATGTAACTGGTTTTTCTTGTTGCGTTTAATTTCATTTTGGCTGCCCGTCTGCAGCAGTTTTTCAGCTTCATTTTCCGGGGTTTGCTCGTGTGTGTGTGTGTGTGTGTGTGTGTGTGTATGGCCAGGCTTCATTTCGCCTTTGCTTTGCTTTGGGGTTTCGTTGTCCTGTTTCCCATTTTGTTGTTGCTGCTGCAGCTGCAATTCCTGTGCATTTTTTGGGCGTTGTTTTAATTGCTGCTGACAACGAAACTTTTCAACAAAATCAGAGTCATGTTTTCAGCGTCCATTTAAATTCATGTTGTTGAAAAATTGATTGAATAATCGTCAAATTTCCAGGGCTTAACGTGGCCAAAATGCAAATACAATTGAGTACAACTAACACTAACTTAAACGATTTATTCATATATGCAATGCTAGAGAAACTGTTAAGCAAATATTTAAAGGTTATTTATTTATCGTTGGATTGTGTTTGATTTGTGGTAAGTGATATTAGTATAGTTGCATAAAATTTTATTTGCTGTAAAATATTCACATTTCAAGTAAAAGTTCATCTAACAATAAATATCGCAACCAATTCTTTATTTTTGTGTTCCTTAAGCATTTTAAAGTTGCTTTTGTGAAATTCAAACCGCATAAATACTAATACTTTTATTTCTTTGCAAAAAGAAAATGTATATTAAAACAAGAAAGAGATAAGAAGTTCAAACATGTATATTTACACATATCGAATATATACAATTTACGTATGTTGTTATATATGCATGCTAAGAAACTGGAATGCAGAAATTTGGATTGAGCTGCATGCAGTTTTTCAGCCACATTTCAGCGAATATTTCTGGGCTATCATTTTGAGTATTCGTGGAATTAATTGTGAACCGTTCGTTGCACTCGTTGCACTCGTTTCACTCAGTGCGAAATGTGAAATGTGATAAGCGATGGTGCACAAATTTTTTTAATGCCGAAACACGTAAATTTATTGCACATGCGGCGATTCAATGCACGCTGTCGATAAGCCGACGACAGGCGGGTGGGTGGCCAGGTGGCCAGGTGGCCAGGTGTGTGCAGGCTGAAAAACAACTGCCAAGGACGAGGAACTGGTTCACATTGTGTCGACGTTAATCCGACGCTCACGTAGCGGCCGTGGAATGGATTCAAGTGAAAGCTCAGTGGAAAATGGGGGGAGTCTGTCAGGAAGTGCAGCTCGCTGAGCTGCTGTCATGTAATAAGTGGCAGCTTTATGCTCGGTGGGCGTGGCATCTGACATTTTCCATTACGCGCCAACTTTAATGCAATAATCCTCAGCGTCGAACGCACGGACGAGTTGATAACAATTTCAATTTTTATGACAAGTCAACTTGCAACATAACAAGGCGAAACAACCTGCGGCCAAGCAATGGTCGATGCAGCAGCAGTAGCAGCAGCAATAAATGCAACTGCAACTGTAACAAACCATCTAGCAAGAAGGAACTGTCCTATGAGAAAATTGAATACCCTCCAGAAATATCGACGAATTGCGCAATATATATATACAAATATTTGTAATAATAAATAATAATGAAAACTAACAAAAACTTTACTTGCTTAAATTAATAATATTGTGCTAAATTATTCATATTATAAAAAAACGAACAAATTTTCATAAAAACATCCCAAGTGTGTTAAAATTAATACAAGATTTTGTCGATTTTTGTCATATATAAACCGATTCTTATATTTAAACTTGAAAATCTGATTTTTTAAGCTTTTTTTAAATTTTTTTTTTTTTTTGTAAAAAAGTGCCACTATATTTATACTAGGAGCGTCCCTCAAATGTTATTGATTTTTATTGTAATGTATATACATAAATAGTAAAATTTGTGTTCCAAATTAAAGCCTTTAAAACAGACAGATGGGTTTTAATATAATCTCGATTATTGATATAAAACAAGAATATATATTTATAAGTTAATCAGCATATAACGAAGCTATGAACAATTTATCTTTATATAACTTCCACTATCCTGGGATTTAAGCCTGGATCAGTTCTCCTTAAAGAACAGCAAAAATATATATACATTGAGGATTCGAAGGAGACATCTTCTGGTATGCATTATGCATTTCATGCCATATTTGCAGTACCCTCTCCTAGGGTATATAAACAACAACAAACCATAAAAGCAACAATAACAGCAACAACAACAACAAATAATAACATGACCGATTGCACCATTACCGTTGCCTTTCCGCTGCCTTTGCCATTGCCAACACTCAACTTCGTGTCCGTCGACTGAGCCGGCGCGTTATGATTTATTGGCGTGCAACACGAAGTGTGTGTGCGTGTGTGTGTATGTGAGTGTGTGTGTGCACTCAGACATTTTTATGCGAGCTGGGAAATTGAGGGGCAGACACTTGCTGCAGCTGCTATATCATTCCCATGGCTGTCAACAATTTTTGGGTGCTGGCCAGGATTCAATGAATACGAGATATTTTCCGTCTGGTCCTTTCGGTAGGACTCACTTAATTGCCAAGCGCCAGAGCAAAACTGAATGCGACTATGATAGACAAAGTGGGTTAGAAACTAGATTTGGCAGTGGAATTTCTCGTGTTTTCATCAGATGTGCCTATATTAACAAAGGCTCTGCTTGATCTTTCGATCTATCTCTATCTATCTATCTATAAATGTATCTGTCTAAATATTTGTATCTTTTGTAATCAGCATTTGTATCTGCTTTTATCATTCATTTTTATTCTGTATATAAAATTAAAGTGTATTTCTATATGTACCTGCACATATTATGTATCTGTTATATTGTTTGTATTCTTGAAATATAAATCGTTGTATAAAAATATTTTATGGTATCTGAATTTTTATCTTTGTACGTATAGGAATTTATATCTTCAAAAATTAAAAAAAAATGTAGGCATATAAACTTCCTGAAATCCATACGTATTGCATTTTAAAGTTCGTATATGATCGTACTTATTAAAAAAAGAATTGTTTCCAAATTAAAAATCCCAAAAATGTATTTGTAATCGATTGCAAATAGTAGTAAAAAACACAAATTAAAGAGTAATTATGAGTGAATTTGTTTTTTAAATATATTTTTTGGTGACTTTTTAAACCCTGAACCCATTGAAAATGGGTAAAAAAGGGTACAATGGTTTTGTGCAAATGTATGTAACAGGCAGAAGGAAGCATCTCCGACCCCATGAAGTATATATATTCCTGATCAGCATCACTAGCCGAGTCGATTTAGCCATGTCCGTTTGTCTGTCTGTCTGCCTGTCTGCCTGTCTGTCCGTCTGTCTGTATGAACGCGTCGATTTCAGAGACTACAAAAGCTAGAAAGCTGATGTTGAACTCATTCGTTCGTGTATACCATACGCAGATCAAGTTTATTTCAAAAGATCGATAACTCTTTTCGTTTTCTTATTATCAATCGATATTGCTTTTTTAGTGGGGGCAAGCGCAATAACCTAGTAAAGTACGTGCTGCATGCATCAGTGTGTATGTGTGATTTTGTGAATTTGTGTATGTGTGTATAAATGCATACGGTTGAAATGTTTATACAGACAGAGTTCAGGGTATCTCCTAGTCGGACGGCCCCGACTAGAGCCTTCTCACTTGTTAAATGTATTATGCAATGTAAATGTTGTCATATATATTTGTTTACATTTTGTTTATTTACTTTATGTAATTTAGCATGTATCTATTTTAAGCTGCTTAGAGGGGATATTAAATATTACTCATACGCCAAGTTGTACTAGTAGGACCACAGCCTTCGGTATAAAGCCTTGGCACTTTCCACAAAGTTCATGAAAACTTAAAAATTCTTAAATTAATTTCCCTGGTTGATTTAAATTTCAAAATAGCTGACCGTGACAGCTGCTAATTTTAGGCATCCGTGTCCTCGACACACATTTAGTCAGAGATTTTGCTTTCGAGAGTCACGAAATCAATTGGCACAGTGAATAAGCAAAATTCGACTAAAAGAGGGAAGAAAAGCAAATTGTTTGGAATTTGCATAAATTATCAGCTGGCAATTGGGAAGGCGAAATGCACTAAATTGAAACAATGAAGCGACCATTTGTAGTGCACTCGAAACCCAACTGACAGCATCCTCCAACATACACAAAAAAAAAATATATATATATATATAAAAACTAAAGGGGAAAAAAACTCGGTCCCCTCGGCGACGGCAGCTTCAATAAAATTTCGCCGACTTTGCTTCAATTTACGGCAATTTTCGCGTCGTTGCAGTGACTCCTGCATCCTGACTGCAGTCGCTGCAGCATTTTGTGCAAAGGACTCTTGCAAATGGCTCGTGAAATCAGGCACAGTCACGCCCAGCCACAGGCAGCCAACCGCCCCTCGACCCTACTTGGCGGCATATTGACAAAAGGACCCAAACCAAAGCTCAAATAAAACGAAAAGTCTTTTGCCTTTGCTCTAGGTTTTCATTTTTATTTTTGTTTTTTGCGCTTTTTCGTTTGGAAGAGGCTTGGGCGGGATGGGCTGAAGTCTGCTCTAAATTGCACTTTATTTGCGGTTTGTTGATTTTATTGCACAACTTTGTTTACAATTCTGCTTAAATTTCATTACACGATCCCAGTGAAACGAACCAAACGAAACGAAACGTGGAGCGAGAAGCGAAGAGAGAAGCAACCAACCGACAGACCAAATGGCAGACGGACGGTTGGACGGACGGACGAATATTCAAAATGAATGACGGAACCTTGATATGAATTAATATTTGAGCAGTACCGAAACCAAATGCCAAGTGGAGCAAACTGTGTCCGAAAAAAGGGGAGAGGGAGGTGAGCGGATGTTATTTGCAATGAGGCTATAAATAGATATATATATATATATTTTAATGGGTCAATTGTATATTGAACAAGAGTGACAAATCTAGTTAGATGAATTGCTGCGCCTAATTAGTATTGATTTGGTATTAAAATGTTTGATATTTAAAAAGATAACACAGATTCTAAATATTAGAAAGAAGATGAATTAATTTGTTAAATTAAGTATGCTAAATTTTGGTTGAAGAAACCTCTTTCAACTAAAATATTAATTATAATTAGTATTGATTTGGTATTGAAATGTTGGATAAAGATTTTCTGAGCGGTTTTTTTTTTAAGTTAACACGAGATTCTAAATATTAGAAATAAGATTAAATAATTTGTTAAATTAGGTATGCTAAATTTTGGTTGAAAAAACTCTTTTAACTAAAATATTAATTTCAAGGTAGGTCATATTGAAATTGTGAAAAAGAACATATTTCTGTTTGATTTGTGGTTAATTTTTTATACCCTGAACCCATTGAAAATGGGTAAAAAGGGTATAATGGTTTTGTGCAAATGTATGTAACAGGCAGAAGGAAGCATCTCCGACCCCATAAATTCTTGATCGGCATCACTAGCCGAGTCCATTAAGCCATGTCCGTCTGTCTGTCTGTCTGTCTGTCTATCTGTATAAACACGTCGATTTCAGAGACTACAAAAGCTAGAAAGCTGATTTTATTTCAAAAGATCGATAACTCTTTTCGTTTTCTTATTATCGATATTAATCGCTTTTTTGATTCGGTTTTTTAAGCATAACTCCTAAACTATAAGCTCTAGAGATACCAAATTTATTTTATTCTGTTCGCCCCTAATATTGATAACACCATAACCACCGCAAATCAAATACTGCAGTCTTGCAAATTGGTTTGTACATTAATTTTGATGCACTGATCACGATCATACATTTCATTTACGAGCAAATCAAGAATTTCTTTTTCGTAGTGGGGGCCTAGCAGCAGCACAAGCAATTTCTGTGTTCATGTGCACACACACATGCAAATTCAAAAAATTTTGTCTAGCGCTTTTCTTGGAATTTTTTTTTGCATAGTAAAACTGAATTTTTTCGCAAGAATTTTAATCGAAGCAATGGTCCAGCTGATAGGAGTTGTGCAGATGAAGTTGAAGGGTCTGGGTTCAAATCCCGCTTGGTATAGTGTTGGATTTATATATTTTTTTTTATATTATATTTTATTTTATATTATATATATTTTTTTTTAATTATCAATAATTATTATTAATAATTATTATATTTATAACAGAGACAGAATTGTGTTACTGTTTCCTTGACATTTTTTTAAGGATGGTTAAGTTGTGTTATATCATGAGGGAATTAAAACGGTAGTGTGGTGCAGTCGATAAGAGTTGTGCATGTGAAGCAGTGGATCCCAGGTTCAAGCCCCGGTGTTGCTACATTTTATTTTTCGTTGGTAATTGCAAATTAATTTTTTTAAAAATTTTTTAATTACCTCAATACTCATTAAGTGCCGAGAAATTATGGGTATGTGGTAAATGCTGGGTTCAGGGCATCTCCTAGTCGGGAGGTCCCGACTAGAGCCTTCTTACTTGTTTTAATATATAATTGTATTCGAACCGATTTGATTCTGTTTTGAATTTAATGTCCTTTGCGAGGGTGTCATAATTGCAACATTTTAGTTGAAGTGGCAACTGCACGCGTTTAAGCCAAGTTCATTGTACTTGTGCGCCGTCTGCCGCAAGTGTTTGTAGTTGGCTTTGAAGACTTTGTGATTTGGTCGTTATATATGAGAAGCACGCCATCGGTCAAAGACTGCAAGGCAAAGGTCAAAAACTCTTAAGGACCAGTTTGCAGCGGCTAACAGTGAATCAAGTCTCCTACACAAAAAGAAAACAATTTGATCATTCGCATTCGCTTTTCGTGCAGGAATGTTAAATGTATGAAGCAGATGAGGGCAGAAGGTAAAACAGAGACAAGCACAAAATGAAGCACGAAAAATCAAAACAAAGCAAACAAACGCAGACAAACAAAATGCCAAGCAAATTAAATAAAATGCACACACAGTGACGCCTCTGAAGTGTACGGGAAGTTGTATTGTCCTAAAAGCCCAACACGGTGCAGGTACAAGGTGTACATTGAAAGATACCCAAATACAGATACTGTGTAGGCAGTTTTAGCTGTGACTGTGTGTGTGCGCGTGTGTGTGTGCTGGTGTGCGTCTAAAAATAATAAAAATTAAGCAATTGAGCAGCCTGCGACAACGAAAAAAAAAACCAGCTAACGACAGAAGCCAACTCTCAAATGCCCTTACAAATTGGGTGCTGATAAATATGAAAAAAAAAATGTATATATATATAATCGGAACACATTACCTGACAATGTTTGGAGTTAATAGCACCATATTCTTACATTTTTAAATAAACTTTTTTTTTTCCACATTTTTTGGAATATTCATTCCTTCAGTGTATAATATAAAAAATAAAAATTTCTTACGTTTCCTGATAAACTCTTCTTAATTAAAATTTTTCAACAAATGAAAAAGAATTTGTAGAATTGTGTTTCAAAAAATATAAATTTTTTGATATTAAGCAAAATTTATCTCATAGGTATAATTTTTTAAGATCACATATGCCCTATTTAAGCCTTAACAGCAGCAGAACAAAGTTATTAACCCCCTTGCGACCTTATTAACAAGCCAAAAACAAACAAATCAGCAAAGACAATAAAAGAGGCGCCGCAAACTATGCAACGAAAACACAAGAGTTAGCAAAATCTGTGTGTGCGTGTGTGTGTGAGAAAGAGAGAGCATAACCAAGGACAGCAGCCCTTGTGGATAGCGGGATAATCAAAAATGTTAATTTAGGAAAAAACAAAAAAAAACCGTTTGCAAGATCTCGCAGCAACGTGCGACGCATTCTGTGCGATGTTAACTGCGCTGTGTGCCACGCGCAAATGCTGCCATTATCAGCCTTCATTCATGGATACCAACCGAAGACGAACACGAAGCCAAAGCCCGAAGCGGAAGCCGAAGCCGAGTGACAGCGGCAGCAGCACCAGCTGGAGCAGCTGCGGGAGCAGCCTCCAATGTCCTTCGTTTCAGGTGCGCGAGAAAAGTTTGAAAGCCATTGGAAGCGCAAACAGGGATAAGCACATTGGAAGCCACAGCAACGAGAGAGTGAGAGAGAGAGAGAGCTTTTTAAAGCTACAGTTAAGAGCGTACACAGCCTACAAGTGGCTTGTACAATAATAAAAGCGACTGTGGCGCTGACCAGGCCGTGCTTTAAAATGCTCTTGCATCTTTCTTTCTCTTTGTAAGTCGTGTGATTTTCAGCTCGCTCTCTTGCGACGCTGTGCAAGCGCCCTGTAGTTTTTCGTTTGTAAAAGCCATTTTTCATTCATGCGAATTTACTTTAAATTAATTTTTTTGTGGGGTCATAAATCATTTTTGGCTCTTGGACCTACGCAGCGCGCTCGCTGCTGTGTGTGTGTGTGTGCGTGAGTGAGGGCATATGTTTGTGTGTGTGCGTGAGTGTAAGTGCGTTTGTGTGCGTCTCTATGGGCTCATGTGCATGAATGAACGTGCGTGAAATTTGAAATATTTGAGCTGGTTGCGATTGCATTGAAGGATTCTCAACATTTGGGTCAAGTGACCTGTGGCCTACAATTGGCTCTATAACCGTTCATAGCTGTATCGATATCAAATCTTATCATAAGTAGTTGCTTCTTGAATCAAGAGAGTTTTGTGTGAATACTGAAAGCTATAAAAAATATATTAAGTAGAAAATAAGCATTGGATGTATAATATTGTGAATTAATTTAAATACATAGTTGGAAATTAATTGAAAGCAACAGAAAATGTGTCCGCACTTCCTAAGGAATTCATAGCTTACAATTTGCCAATTTGGAGATTTGGGTAGATTTAGAATTGGAAGTCAAACTATATACTCTTATATATATGTACATTTGGCCTATATATTTTAAACAACATACATGTTCCCTGCATTTACTTACAAATTCGACAATGTTTTTTGATCTTTATAATGCAAATATATTTTTTATTATTATGGGTACGAAAATAATTATGTATAGTATAGAATTGTATTGGCCTAAAATGAGAAAAAAGTCAAAGCTGACAATTTACGATTTGTAATTAAAAATACTTAATATATAATTTTACATTTTATATATATTTTTAATTTGTAATATATTTTTTACGTTTGTTAATTAAATTAGTTTTATTTTTCTTTCCTAAAAAAACAATAATTAAATTAAGAAATTCACTGGTCCTATAACTGTTTTTTTAACACTTAAATATTATAATATAATGAAAGAAAGCATTAAAAAATAGTTTTGAAATAAATATTCAGAAATCACTCGCACTCAACAACCAACTCAATACTCAATTGAGTAAGCCGCAGTACACGCACACACACATATTAACTACGGTGTAACTACCTCAAGCAAAGCTCAATGGCCCTCGCTCTTTCTCTCTCTCTCTTTGACACAGCCTCTTGCGAAAGTTTTTAGGTTGCCAGCCTAAGCCAACAACGCGAAACCGTTGTTGCGTCGCGTTGGCTCTCTTAAGCGCTGGCACCCAGCTCTGATTCCAGGCGACACGAGCACAGATGTCGCGACGAGCAGAGCACAGAGTTCGTGTGCGTGACTTCCAGTCACGTTTTTGGCATCCCCACGCAGGTTGGGCATCCAATCGTCAGCTGCAAGAGATGTTCGTGTGCGAGCGAGCTTAGCGAAGCTCTCCGATTCGTCTGCTGCTGCTGCTGATGGTGCTGCTGCTGCTTCTGCTGCTGCTGCAGTAGTAGTCACTTCCAGCGTCGCCTGGCTGGCAATTGCGGGCTGGCAGCGCATTCAGTTGGTGTTCCGGTTTCGGGTTGTGCTGTTAGTTGCCTTTTCCTGCACAGCCAAGCAGAGCCAAGCGGAGTCGCGTCGCGGTCGTGACTGTGTCTGTGTTTGTGTCTGTGTCTGTGTCTGTGACTCTGACTGTGCATATGAGCGCGTGCGTGCGTCTGTGTGTGCTTGTTGTCTGTCGTCGCTTAACACTGCGCGCGCGTTTTGTCAGTGTGTGTGTGTGTGCGTGTGTGTGACTTTGTATGTGTGTGACTGTGCTCGTGAGTCTCTCTGCATTGGAGTGTGTGTGTGTGTGCGGAGCCATTGTGGCCATATATGTATGTGCGTGCGTGCGTTTATTGTGCAGCACATTACAATATATATATAAATATATATATATAAATACTAATACATAAACACACATTCATGGCAACATTTAAGCGCCCAACAGGATGCTCAAGCAGCAGCTACAAAAATAAAAAGAAATAAATAAATACCAACTAGCAGGTAAATCGGCAATACCAGTTCAACTAGTCAGGCAGCTATAACTATATTTATATATATAGACAAATAGATTTATATACATATATATATTTTAATATATATGTGTATAACAAAGTGCGTGTGCGTGGAATTGAACATTTTTGCGATTGTATGCGTTTCGTGCGCTTTCCAACAGGAGGAAATTGATATTCTTATTTCTTGTGCTTTTTGCAAAAAAAGAAAAAAACAGAAAAGTAAAAAAATAACGGCACGAGGCTCGCTCTCTTCACTGTGTGCGTGTGCGTGTGTTTGTGAAAATTCCATCATCATCATCATCATCGGGGCTCGCGCTGGCAACATTGTTGTACACATATTTCTTCTTCTTACAACCTCTGACTCTCCCCCAACCCGCAAGCTCTTCTTCCTGCCAGCTCTATCTCATCATCTATGTATTTTATTTACTGGTTGCTTTGCCCCGTTGCTGCCACTGCTGCTTCTTCTTTTTCATTTTTATTGCTGCGGAAAAACGAAATGCGAAAAACGAATTGCAAATGGCAGGCAAATTTCTAATTGACCATCAAATAAATGTTTCAAATTGCAGCAGCAGCCAAAAGAAATCTTTCAGATACATGTCAAGTGCAAGGCTAAGTGTGAGTGTGTGTGTGTGGGCTGCTCTTTTTATGTGTAGGTGTGTGTCTGTAAATGTGTGTGTGTTTGCTGTGGTTGTGTGTATAACAGGTGCCAAAATATATAAATGGAAACGGCAACCTTTTGTGCTCCCATTGTGCCAGTTGCTTTAACTTCATTTTTCTTTTTGAAAAAAGTGGCAGTAAAATAAATAAATAAAATCGTAAGAAATTGTTTTGATATTGTCGACAAGTTGTGAATATTTCTTATAAATAGAAGAAACAGTAGATTGGCATGTAAATGCAATGGGAAACTTGCATACAAACAGCTTTAAAGATATTTTGCTTAGAGTCCTCAAATTGTTTAGGTATATTTTAACTTAAAAAGTTTGCTAGAGTCTGATCGTTTTGAAGAGCTTTTGTAGAAAGTTTATAAATTGATATTAGGTATTTGGCTGTGGTTTATCTTCTAAAAGAAACAAGATTGAAATATTTTTCCTCATGATTACTTTACTTGTATTTGAAAAAACAACTTCTATTAAATGTAAAAAATATTTATATATTTTTCAATCATATAAATCATATCATATAAAAAATATCTATCTTTTATCTTTTTTTTGCAGCTTTACAAGCAACAACAGCAAACAATGGATGGCAGAACTAAATAAAAAAAAAATGACAAAAATCAGCGCAAATAAAAAACTTTTTTAATATACTAAGCAATATTTTAATGGTTGAGTGAACCCGTGAAAAGTGTTTGTACTTGCGGAAACAAAAAATAAATTAAATAAATGAAAAAATCCCAGAAAAAACTGGGAAATATCAAAAAAAAAGTGTGCGAAAAAACGAAAACATTCAAAAACTGTTACTGAAGCAATTGAAAAAGGCTTAATACCTAAACAAATTTTTAGTAAAAACAGCACAAACTTAAAACATAAATTATGAATAATGTTTAAAGCAGCAAAAAGAAAAAGAAAATTTTGAAATTTATTGTAAATATAAAAAAGCTATAAGAAATCTTTACATTTAAAACATATACAAAAATAATATTTATATAAATAAATATAAACAGAAGACGGCCACATTTTTCGCTGAATGAAACGTTTTTAATATTAATTGTAATACCCAAAATCAATTTGAATACAACATTTTCTATTATATAGAAAAAAGAATCATATATACATATAATACAAATAATAATCGAGAATCTCATATAAAAAAAATTCAATAAGCAACGGAAACACGCACAAGTTTATCGAGAAAGAATTTTGATTTTACTACTAAGTATATAAATATATATGTATAGTACATATATTTTAAATAAATTGGTTGCATTGATAATTCACATATTGAGTGTAGTTTAGATGGCAACAATTTTCCATGCAAATTTATTCATAATTCAAGTATAAAAATCAGCAAATTTTCAATCATTGACATTTGTGACGTAACATATGCATATTCGATAATCGCAACTAACTCAAAACATAAAAGTAATAATTATACTAAATACAAATAATAATAATTATTATAATAATCACAATTAAGCTTCGAATAATTGTATTCCACAATTAAATTCATTAAATTCACATAAATCCTTATGAATACAAAACTATTCATATTCATCATAAACAAATATTAATATACATATTTATATGTATATGACAAATGAAGCTGCGCAAAATTTGATAAAACATTTAAAATATAATCATAACAAACAATAAATGGAATATTTATAGTACTCAGCTAGTTCAACTAAATCTTTATACATATACACGACGACAACCAACAAATTGGAACGTGACAACTTTTGACTCAATTAATACAGAGAGTTAAGGTAAGTTAAGAAAAACATTTTCAACTATTTTGTGATATTGCCAAGCTTTATAAGTAAAAATTTAAAGTAACTAACTGATATAAAATATATAATGAAAAAAGAAATATGGTCATGAAATTGAATTGATTTGCAATTCCACAAATTTATAATAACCATGTTACGTAAATGTGAAGAATTAAATTAGAAATAAAATTTCAAATATATATTAACTATATAAAATATGAAACTAAACGAAAATAAATAAATAAATTGGGTATTGCATTAAAATTTTGTTGTTAGAAATTTCGGGCTTGGCAAAAGTATGTTTTAACATATTTTTTTATTGAATACTGTCTAAGTTTGCACTTACTTTGAGTATAAAATTCTTGGAGTAGTGTATTTTAATTTGAAAAGCGAATTTGAGTGTTGTATTTCATTATAAAAAAAAGATTGAAATAAAAGATTTAAAATTTAAACAAGGAAATTTCGATGTTGGCTGTTATGGATTTTACTTTTTATTCTATAACTACAATTTATATTGTCTCTGTTAGAATACTATATAAGACTTATTTTTTAAAATCACTAACCATCTTTGATAAAATTTTAAAGCAGGGAATTGTTGTACATTAACATCATAACTACAGGCACATAATTTCGCCAGATCCCCCTTACCGTATCCCGCTACAGCTTTGTATTGCCCCAGGTGCAGTGTATCCCCAAGTAGCCACAACTTTGTTTTTTCTTTTTAAATATTTTGTTTATGCTTTTGGGTTTTGGGTTGGGTTTCGCCACATGGACGACGAGCATCTGAAAATTGTTCCATTGACCTTTGACGACAATGCAGGGGGCAGAGTTGGGACACATTCAAATACTCAAACTCACACAGCTGGCATGTGGGCGGCTGTGGTTGAGGTGGGGTTGGATGCTTGGCTGGGGGTGGGGGGAGGGGCAATGCCCAAAAGCAAACAGCAGCCACCACAACTCTGACGACAATAAAAAGCAGCAGAACAATTGCCAAATAAATAACTTGACGCTCGCTCAGCGCGTTTATTTGCTTTTGTGCCGAGGCCTGGGCTTGATTTTCATTTTCATTTCGCAAACATACACACACACATATATCTACACATACACACACACACAGGCTCCAGACTGATGCATATTAAAAGTGCCTCAACTTCCTGTTTTTCCTTTTCTTTTTGGCAGCCGCTGTTCATTTGGCTCTGTCTAAAAAAAAATCGGAATCTACACTATCTTTTGCTGTTCCTCTGCCACATCCACTGCGTCTTTCTACCAGCTTGGCTTCTTTTCTTGGATTTTTCATTAATAATATGACACAATTCCTTCAGCATTGTCCTGGCCAGCTGCGCCTGAGAGCACTTTTGGCTTTGACGCCTCCTTATGCTCATTATGCTCATTTGAGGCTTTGTCTTTTAGTTGCCCGTTCTCTCCCCTTGCCCCACCTTGGCATTCAACGTCTTTTTGCTTTTTCTTTCATCATTCATTCATGCAGCAGCTACACACACCCAGACACACACTCGCACACGTTGAGATACATCCGCAAATCCAAATGCAAACGCAGGCAGCGAAGAGCACCAACAAAACAAAAGTGCAATATTCGCGTGTGTGTTTGGGTGTGTGTGTGTGTGTCTGTCTGTAAATCTCAATTACACTTTAAGATATGGAGTCCTATTGGCTCTTTCTCTAATTTGTAAAGTTTTTAGCTTACATTTTGACTTGAGATTTGAGTAAAGAAAGTGTATTTCCCTAAACATTCAAATAATTGTATTTATTTATTTATTTATTGTATAATTAATTAAATTGTTCATCTTTGCTGCTAATTTAAGAATGTATTAAAATTTAAATATTTCTGATTTGTTTTCACTAAAGATTTGCTATAAAATAAACAAAGTTTGATGGTTGATTGATTTCATAATGCTATTTTAATGAATTTTGGTAAACGGGGTGAGCTATCGTTTTCTAACAGATACCCTTCATAAACACAATCTCTTTGAGTTATGAATATGGTGAGGACTATCATTCATTTAAAATAAGAGAAAAGGGTTCTTCGACTTTACAGAATCAAAATGTGATTTTTATTTAAATATTTATAATTTTTTTTGGTTTTTCAGTTCATTAACATAAAACCCGCTAATAATTAATTTAATTAAATTTTTATAGCTATGTTTTGAATAACTTATATGTCCTTGAATCACGTTGTGTTTATAGATAAATGGACAAGTGTGGTTATTTTTATATATTACCACAAAAAGGGTAGAGTATTAAGAAATTCACCATTTGATTTTTTGTTAAGCTATCATTTGTTGACTGTTGTTGTTGTTGTTGTTGTTGCTGTTGCTGTTGTTGGTCGACGTCCTTAATTATGTGCCAGAGCCCATGACTGACTGCCACAGTGGCACACTGGCGGAAAGGACACACACGCACGCACACATTGACACACTCGCTGGCACAAATGACAGGCTCGACGACGCGGCGATGGCGGCGACTCGCGACTTGTTCTCGTCGCTCCCCCCCCAAACCCCTGTCCCTCTTCATGTTGTTGTTGTCCTGATGTGTCATGTTAAGCAAGAGAGTGCTATACGATGAGAGAGAGAGAGAGAGCGGGAAACTCGAGACTCAAGTCCTTGTTGCGCTTGTTTTTATCGCTCGTGTTTGGCCGTTCTTGATGAGTGTTGTCGCCTTTTCTTTTTGTTGTTGTTGTTGGTCGTTTTTGAAGAGCGCCGTTGTAGTGGGTGTCATGTACGTTTAGTTGTTGTTGCTGTTGCCGTTGTTGTTGTTGTTTCTGTTTGCCTGGCACTTTGAGGCGACGCCGCCTGCTTACTGCTTATTTATGTATGAAGGACCTTAAACTTTAGCTGCAAATGAAAGTGGCCGCGCACAGCACACCAATACACACTCACACACACACATAGTCACACACACACATACGCAGAAATTCATGAAAGCTACAAAGAAAATTACAAACAAAAAGAATTTAGTTTCGGTGTGTTAGAAATTAAATACCCTAGAAGAAAATATGTAAGTAAATATGTAGTATTATTGTTTCAGCAAACTTTAATTTAAAAAAAATAAAATGAACAGTAGCAGAATTATGATTTTAATTTCTTTCTGTTTCTATTTTTAATTTTTTTATATTTATATTAGTTTTTCTGCTAACTTTTAATTGATAAAATGCCTGACATAAATAGAAATTATTAAATTGTATATTTTGTAAAAGATTTTGTTTCCTCAAATTATAATTACAGAATTAGCATTGCCAATTAAATGAAAAATGTTTTCATAAACTCAAAAATTCTCTTATTAAAATTACCACGCAAACTTACTGCCCACTGTAAGCTAAGCTTTATATTTGATTTGTTCCACGTTTCATCTAATAGAATAATTTTTCAAAACATCTTTAATTGTTAACTTTAGTTGAGATAGCTTTAGAATATGTGGTTTATGCAAAAATTTAATTTAAAAACAAAAAACAAATATGGTAAAATTTGTGTTCTACCCCAGCCTGTGAAATATACTAACATAACTTGTTTATATCTTTCTGTAAGTGGTTACGGGGTATAAAATGCGAGTAAAAAATGGTTAAGCTACTTTTTAATCATAGTCGGCGTCGCATCTTATCCTGCTTGCCATTTGCACAGTTTCTCACGTGTAGCAGCCTCCTTATTGTCCTTGTTGCTGCCGCTGCTGCTTAGAAACAATGCGCACATTTTTGTAGCTTGGCTGCGTTTGCATAACCTTCGCTACATGGAAATACAAATAAAATACGTGAAAAATTTAAGGTTAAAATAAAGCGTTTTATTTCTGTTGAGCCACTTAATTTAAAACTAGGCCAACGCAAAGGTTGTGCCCCCAGCTAAAATAAGAAAAGGTCACAGTTGCTTGCAACTCAAAGCTGCTGGACATTCGGTACAGCTTCTGATTTTTTCATATCTAAATACTTTTTGTGAATGTATTTTTATTTATATATACATTTTAATTTTTTTTTGTATTTGATCGAAAAATGAAAATTTTTTGCACATAAATATTTTATGTTCAATTTCTGTTGCATACTTTTGTGCGCTAAGAAATTAATTATTTCTATGACAATTCGTATCCATTTTTAGACACTTTTTATATTGCTTTTATATCATTTACATAATATCTGCTAGTTATCTTTGACATTTTATTGTTCAGCAGAGAGTCTTACACTAATTCATAATTAAAACGATTGCCTAATCATTTGGGAACTGCTTACACAATGTGAGTTTGCAGTAACTTGGCCAAGACAGTGAGAAGCCTCAACACTTTGTTAGTTAAACTGTCTGTTCACATACACACACACACACTTACCCTTAAACCAATCTACCCCATTCCCGTAGACCGCTACGTGTCTGTGCATTGAGTAGCAGATGTCACATGGGGCTGCTAAAAGTTTTTGCCGCTCGCAGCTTGGATAATTTAACAGTTAAGAAAGGGGGAGGGGGTAAATGCCTATGTGTGTGTGTGTGTGTGTGTGTGTTGGCCTGTAAAGGATGTACCTTTCGTTCTACGTGAGATAATGCAAATTTATGGCTGGCAATTAGCGGGTCGCGAATCGTAACCAAAGCCATGGCAATAACTCAACGCGAACCAACTTCGACTAAGCCCAAAGTTTTGGCCTAATTGCAGTTGCAAAATCTCGGCCAGTTGTAAGAGCGCGTATATTGGGGGTTGCGGTAGGTGGTGTAGACAATCGCAAAGCCAAAATTCAGTTAGCCAGTGCTCTAAGCATTAATTAACAAAGGGCGGATTATCGCATATGTGCTGCAGATACAGATACAAATGAAGTAGGAGTTTCAGATACAAATGGAGTTACAGATACAAGGTTTGTCCGTTTAAATGTATCTATCTGTTACACTTTTCAAGCGCACTCATCTGTATCCATATCTGTATTTAGATATGTGTTTATGTATCCGTATCTGTTAGCTACAAGAGCGGCATCAGTTGCAATCTGACTTCAATTCAATTATTTTAGATTAGAATGTGACTGTGTCACAAACACACACGCACATACTGTTGTTTCTCTATGTCAGCTGTCATTCAAGCGTTCATATGTTCATTTTTGTTTGGCTTGCAGGAGCGACAGGCTGAATTGGAGGACAGAACGCAGGATACGTGCCCCGTGGCGCCAGTTACTGCATTGACAGTTGTGTTGTTGTGCTGTGTCCATCAGCTGCGTGCTTGTGGGTGTGTGTGTGTGTTTGTGTGTGGGTTGTAAATGTGCTTAGCAGAAAACAAAAGTAAAAAGCGATAGAAGGAAACCCTATAACCAAATCACAATAACGCTACGTGTGACTTTATGGCTTAATTTTAAAACGTTTATGAAACCTTTAAATGTGAATATGAGTGCTTAGGGTGTATGGGTACGACATATGCTATAGAATATTTTTAACAAGAATAATAATTATATTTTATATTTTATTTTAAGGTAACACAGCATAGGGGTATAATCATTATTACTACAAAAAAAAAAAAAAATCGCACACTTAAATTTTTGTCTCGTAGCAAATTATAATGTTTTAGAATTTGTTATTTTCGTCATTGGTGTTGGAACTTGAAACATTACATTTTATTTGGATATAATGAACTAATATAAGTTATAGGTCTTTACACTTTATAATGTTTAATGGCTCTAAGGGGACGAAATTTGATGTGATCAATTGAAAAGTTTCATTAAAGGACTTACATAATAAAATCTTTCTAATTTTTATTGCTATTATTGCTGGATGTATAAATTTTAAGCCCAACAATAATATTTGACCTGTTGGTAGCTTATAATATTTTTTTTCTTAAGCAAAGAATTTTTAAGTTGTGTTATTTTTATATTATTCAAAAAAATGGATTGTAAATCGTACTTAAACTGCAAAATAATAAACCTGGCTATAAATTTGTAATCACCAACTTATATGGTCTTCGATTAAAAAAAGTCATACATTGATTCAAAATGCTAATGTATTAAAAACACTATTAAACATTATTAACATTAAAATATTACAAATAATATTAAATCCATCCTTTTATTGTGTGCGTATTTTTTGGATATATGTATAAACTTTTTAAATAGTTACTATGAATTTCGACTTCGGCTTGCTGTAAATATCCTCATGACAGTGCTTTAATTGGTTATTCGTTGATATATTTTTGAAAAAGAAGAAATAAAAATGTTTCCCAAAATATTATTTTTGTGACCTCTTGCTCTGAAAATGCAATTTCTTTAGACAATCTTTTATCTAAAGGTCCGAACACTTTAGTGATTATTGATTTTATAGAGTTCGGCATTTTGTTAATATAAAAACGTACGCTACAAACAATCTAAAACATTTATTATGGTAAACTTAGGTACTAACAAATCAAAAGATCAACTAACTTAAATCCTCGCCAGTCCTCTCCAGCTGTTGCTGTTGCTCCTCTTTGACACCACTTATGGCACCCATTCATCCACATCGTAGGATTTCTGCGAGAACTCGCACTGCAGCACCGGCTCCTTGGGCAGCGATTCATTTGGTTCGTCGCTGCGACGATGCAGCCGTACACTCACGAGACCCACAATGAACAGGACGAGCAGGGCGCCGGATGCCAATCCCACAATTGGTATGGTGAATATGTTTAGCTCATTCTCATCATCGGCGGCCTCATCGATGCTGAGCAGCTGCTCGAGCAGGCTGCGACGACAGCTGAGCTTCTCTTTCGAATTCTCTGGCTGCTCCTCCTCAACGTAGCCCGCATTGCAAGTGCAGTTGCCCTGGTCGCTGCAGCTCTGATGTGCACCGCAGCCCGTCTGGCGGCAGTCCTTGGTTTTAGATTCGTTCGAGCTCTCAAAGAGCTCGGGCCGACATTCGCCCCCATAGAAGACGTAACCGTCCGCGCAGTCGGCAGCGGCAACAAATGCCGCCGTTGTGGCCATGCTGCTTCTCAGGTACTCCTCCAGCTCGGTGACGTCATCGTTGTGCAACAGCTGCTCGTTCTCGGCCAGCTGCACACAGCTGAGACTCTCCGCATTCCACTGATAGCCACGATTGCACACACACCGCTCCACATCGACGCACACTCCATTGGCGCAGCCATCGCCCAGCTGACAGACGGGCGCACAGGGAGCACTCACCCCGTCACCGGTGGGCGGCAGCGGCTGGTGGCCGGGCTTGCAGGCGCATGTGTTGGGCGCCACGCACTGTGAGCCAGTGGGACAGGTGCGTTCGCAGGTGGGCTCGCAGTAGTGGCTGCCGTCGCGATGTGCGAGGGCGGAGACGTAGCCGGCGGTGCACTGGCAGCGCTGAGGCGCCACGCAGCTGGCAAAGGCGGGACAGCCGCGCTCACAGATGGGCTCGCACAGGCCGGACTCCACCTGAACGTAGCCGGGACAGCATTCAGCGATAACCGTTTGGCTGATTTGCTCCTCTTGCGTATTGTAGACTTCGGTGATGCGTTGCGCCTTTTTCCATAGCTTCCATTTGGATGGCTGCTTGATCACTGTCCGCTGCTTGGTTACAGGCACTATATTGGTAACCGTTACGTTCCGCTCACAGAAGTTCTCTTTGAGGGCCACACTTGTCCCCAGCCACAGGCACAGCCACACGCAAAGATTTGGCACACAAATGCTTCTCATTGTTCAACCGATCGACTCGAGCTGCACTTCAACACTGAACTGCCCGGGCAAGCGATGCTCAGCTCGAGAGCTGTCCGAAAATAACAAAAATGAAACAGAAACCCTCGTAACAATAACAACATCCGCAGCTAGATAAAAATCCAGGGCGACCCTTGCTCTATTCGCTCGCACACAGAAATCTCTGTCGGCCTGATAAGTAGCCGAGGAGGGTTGCATCGCAGGCATCGATAGAATGACAGCCCAGGCAGTCGAAGAATGCATAGTGTAAAATACACTGGACAACATAATACAATAAGTATTTGAGGTTTATTTTCAATATGAAGTAATGATGCCTCTTTAGATACTCAAGTAAATTATATGGAAGTATAGAAAAATACTTTTAAGGATATTTTTCATTAGTTTTATTTACTTATTTATTTATTTTAACATGAATACGAATGAATAATATTCCATGGAAACTCATAGAATTGGAAAACAAATAAATTAACTAAACATAGTGCTTCCAAAGAGTTATCTTTTAATAATTTAATTTAATTGTATTTCAGTTATTTCTTAATTTAAATTATAAATAATATAATTAAAGCTGCGAAAATAATTTTAAACCCAAAACAGAATTTCACTTCATTAAATTGAAATAACATATAACATTTATTAATATATTTTTTTTTTATAATAATAATAAAAAAAAAGAATTTTAATATTTTCATATTTATTAAAATATTTTTGGAGTATAATTTTATACTTTATTACCGTAATATTGGTTTGTATTCTTTTGAATTTTTTCATAATTTTTTTTAAATTTATTATATACATATATATTACATTAATATATTTTTTAAATACGTAACTATCATAGTTAGATTAGTTTTAGTTATTATTTGTAATATTCTTATAAAGATAAACGCATTCGATGTATTATTAATACATTTATGACTTCCGCCTCGAAACCCAACCATGTTGTATAGTGTTATCTGACAAAGGTCACTCAGCTGTTGCTGCTGCAGCAGACAATAAATGCTGGTGCCCGATGGCAGGGTGGTTGGACTTGGTGTTCGACTTTATCATAGTGCCCGCTTGATAATTCGCTTAAGTCGCCCGCATAAGAAGATGCTGATAAGCTGAAAAATAGCTGCATCTGCACTAAGTAAAAGATACATTTGTTTTAATTTCTTTCCATTATTTTGCTTTATGAGTCACAAAGAGGCGCCAAAACGGAACTTAATGTATATATAGTATATAGTATATTTAGTAGTATATACATATATATTTAGTTGTAGTTTTAGTTGCTTTGATTTTTCTACTCTTATCAAAGGAAATAAATAAATATGAGTTTTCCCAAGGCGTTTCTCATGGATTTCCTAAGGTTTCAGTGTGAGAAACCGGTTTTATTGAAATTCTTTAAGAAAACAAACACACTTTCGTTTACCTGTTCAAGTGACCTCTACCTGTTTAATATATTCTAAATGAATGAAGGTCAGTGGGAACGGCATGGCAGGTATGTCCATTGGAAAATGTTTCGTCAAGAGGGTGATATATAATAATATTACCAATAAAAAATATTTATATATTTATATAATATAGTTCAATATCGAAAACTTTACTTAATCATTATTATTTATTATTTTTAAGTGATTTAACAAAAATAAATATTTCAGAAATATATTATTTGTGAGATAAGTAGAGGTACATATAAAGAAATACGAAGAGAGCGGGTGGGGAAGATAAAGATAGTTTTTTCTATGAAGAGAGGGAGAAAGAATGAATGTAATACGACGGTTTAAAAATGCCTACGTTGGTCTCTTTGAGAGAATTTCCTTTCCCTATGCAATCAAATTGTCACCCTCTCTGTCATAACTAAGGATCGTTTCTCGCATTGATCAGGTAGTCGTGTGTATTCGGTTATTTTTAAAAAATTTATTGCTAAGCCAAGCCGCATTGGTCGAACTTAGAAGTAGATTATATGTATCTATATGTTTTAGTTCGTTGAATAACAAAAAATGATTAAAATTTGTATACAAATCTATTGGACTATTATATTAAATAGCTTTACTAGGATGTCCAATATTAAATGATTATAATGAATTCTATTCTTCAATTTTGTATATATTTATTTTATGTATTATGTATATATTATGTATTTAATGCACTTTGACTTTAATCTTTGTCGCTTTCGCTTTTATGAAATTGTCTGGCGTTAATGAAAGTGATTTATTAGCTTGGCATAAAAAGACAATAGCAATTATTCCATACGACAAGAAATTAAAATAAAAAATGACAGTTTTATCAGCTACTTAACAAGCTGAGAACACAAATTAAATATTCATACACTCCGAGAAAGTTACCGTGCTACATTTTGGTATATTTAATATTATATATTTTTTAAAAATGTTAGTATCTTTTTTATTTATCTTAAACCAGTCAAGAACTAAAAGAATTTGGTACAAGAAAATCGTTTGATATATTTAATTTTTCGAAGAACGTGTTTAGCTATAACTGAGTCTTATATAAACGTTAAGCAAACATTAAATTGTCTACATTTCATTTGAGTGTATTGACTATATAGTTAAGATATTATAAATGAAATTTTGGCTTTACTGTTTTATTTGTTTTCATTTTTTATTGTTTAATTCCACACAATTTATCAATATTAAATAGACATATTTCATTCTTAATGTAACCACAAATATCGCGCATTTATCGCATTAAAGGAGACCAACAAATCGGTTCCCTGAGCAGTCATATGCGTTCATTTGGCGATTACGGGCATATATAAATAAAACATTCATATAAACGGCCAAAAACGAAAAAAAAAAACTTAAAAATGCCTAAAAATACACTCACACACACAGGCACACACACACCCATGCTGCCTGTCACTCACACTAATATAGCTGAGAGTTTTTGAAGCCATCGCTTTAATATCCAAAGCAATTTTTTATCAGCTGTATATATGTATATACCATATGTGTGTGTGTGTTTGTGGCCTTTAGCTGTATCTGCAGCTGTAGGCTTTAGCTGTGCTGTAGCTGTATCTGCTTCATCTGTATCTGTAGCTGTGACAGCAGCACAAAGATCTTTTAACCATAATCGCTGCACATTTGTATATATGTACATATATATATATATTTTTTTTTTGCACTAAGCCAAACACATACACGCACATGCGGGAGCTTTAAGGTGCGCACTAGAAAGAGAGAACATACGAGCGACGAACGCAGAGAGTGAGGGAGAGAGAGAGAGAGCGCGCGTTCGAGCCGCTGTGCGTGAGAGCGCGTAAACTTTGGCAGGCAAAATCTTAGAAAAAATATACAAAAAAAAAAACAACAACAAAAAAAAAGACAACTAAGCAAGCAATTTCTGACAGCCTTCTGGCCCAACCCTGCCGTACCTTTTCCCACAGCGACCCCCAAGCTTCCCCCATCCATTGCCCTGTATGAACGCCTGCACATTTCCTGTGGCGTTGGCGTTGCCCTCACAGCAACAAGGATACTTAAAGCTTCTTTAATTTTTATGTTGTTTTTCTCTTCTCTTTGTCGGTGCGTTGAGTGCGTCTGTGCCCCTCTGTGTGTGTTTGCTTCAACCATTCTCTTTGATTGCTTTTGTGTGTGTATTAGTGTGTGTGCTGTTTGTGTGTATTTGTATTGGTAACCTTTGCTGGCTGTGCCAACATTTTGCGTGGGACGTTGCCCAAGGACATGGACTCGTTTGCCTCGTTTGCCATTTGCTTTACTATCCTTGCTGCTGTTGCTCCCGCTGCTGCCTCTTCTTCTTCTTTCAACTGCTCTCTTATACATATATATTTATTCCCTTTTTTTGCATAGCATTCACTCTTGCTGCTTACTTTCTTATTTATTTATTGTTTGTTGTTTGCAACATTTATTTTTGACCAAGTCCTACAAACGTGGCCACTGCCAACTGCCAAACCTGCATTTAATTGAAACAAGTCCTGACAAATGCAAAAGGTCGCACAAGCTGTTTTTCCTTTCTTTTTTTTTGTGTTTGTTATTTGTTTTCAAAATTAAACTGTTAAATGAAATAAAGATATATTTTATAAAAATTAAATGACAAGTCAAATATTTTTACAGGAGCTGCTTCATGTTAAATCAGAAATCATTCGCTTAAGGTTAATTTACCTTCCGCTAATTCAAGTTTCTTTTAACTAAAATATTAAAAAATATCGCATTTTATTTACAAAGATACTATTATTATTTTACTTAAAATAATAATGTGCCAACCTTAGGGTTTTATCAGTTTTAAAACTTTATATAGGAAACATTTAGCTGATTACGCTCCACTTAGAGCTAAATGATTCATCATCATTATTGCGAATCTTTCGAAATTTTTTAAATTTCATACTATATTTTATATTTAAGTTTAGTAGCCGATTATACATTTTCTCGACATAAATGAAATCCTAGAAGACGCCATCGTGAGACAAAAGTATAATTTTAAGACATATTTCCTTTATATCCTTTATATGTATATATATTTTCATTGCCTTAACACATGCACTTTACAGCATTCAAAGAAAAAAAATGTATATATATATACATCCGACTGTCTCAAAGTTACAGCAGTTGCGCCAAAGTTGCAGCTAATTTGCTTGCTTCTTTCTTATTTTTTATATATAAATATTTTTTTATTTTGTATTTTTTTATGATAGCTATTTGAAACTGCAGTTGCAGTGATAAAGATAAAAATGAAGAATAATAGGAACGCCCAGTTGCGTGCTGTTGGGTATGCTCTATATACTTGTTGATGCAGCACCAAATACACAAACGTACACAGTTGCAGCAGCTGCAAAAGTGCATTGTCAGAAAGTAGGTCGCCGCTGCTGCGGCTGTTGCTGCAGCTGCCTGTTAAAAATGAGATATGCAAAACAGGCAGCCATCAAATATTAACCACTAGTTGCGCATTGCTATGCAGCTGCATGCCACGCCCCCAATTAACTAGCCAGTTTCAGTAGCTACTTTATGGTCCGAAGTTTGTTTTTTTTGTTTGTTGCTCCTTCTGTTTGTTGCGGACTGCAACTTCAGTTTTTGCCACTTTGCCGTCACGCCCAGCTTAACAGCCGTGCTGTGGCAGCAACACACAGCTGACCTATTTTTGAAACAAGCACACACACATACACGCATATTTTCATATTACTTACTGCTAAAGTAAGTGAGAGATACACATACATCCGTGTTGCGTATACGCCGTGTATGCGTGTACATAAATACATATATACATATCTATGTGAGTCAGCTGCAAAGCTGCGAGTGCATTTGTGTGTGTGCCTGTGTGTGTGTGTTCAGGTGTGCGTGTGTGTATCTGTGTGCACTGCAACGGGTTTCAATAACCATTGCTGGCGTTGCGGGCGTTTTTCATAATTTGCAAGCCCATGTATCCTGCGTTTTATTGTCAAGTTATGGCAAGGCCATGCCCACCTGGGCAAAGCTGCAATTAAATACATATATACACACACACACACACATACAGTCAGTGCGCGTGCAGTTGGCACACACAGACACTCCTAATGCATGTGGCCTGAAGTATGTTAATAAGTTTCGCATTACAAATGCGCGCGTGAGCTGAGTTTTAGTTTCAAATATACCCTGTTAAAGAGTGATAAACGGATAGTGTAAATTTGGGCCAAGGTGTGTGGCAGCCAAGAAAATATATATTAGACATATGCATATGCATAAAATAAGCAGTAATTATAACTCTTTTTTTGTATTTTCCCATTATTTATTTTAGCTCACGGATCAATTAAAAACCTCTTTTAATTAAATGCTTTTCTTAGTTGTTTTTATTTTTTGCTTATTTGTTACTCGACAACACTGCATCGATCAATAAATTTACTTTTTTGGCTGTGAAACAACACTTTTTAGTACAGTAAAATATTCCTAAAGCGAATGGTACCCATTTTAAAGTGGCAAAATTATTTTACTGATGAAATTATTTTATAGATCTTTCGGGGAAAACCAATAAAAAATAATAATAATATTATGGATAAGATTAAAATGTTTAACTTTTCGTGGCTGCAAATCGGTTTGAGACCAAAATATTTGTGTTTTGGTTTTTTTTGTTGCTTTAAGATCATGATCGTGAACCGAACTCTTAAACAAAACGAGAATGGTTCAATTTAGTTCAGTGTGCAATTTTGACTTTTAAATGTATTCTGGCTGAAACACAGTTTCATTAAAAGCTTGTATTGGATTTGGAAAACTTGGTTTATGAACTGAATCTAAATTAAAGTTGAAACAAATATAATTGAACCTAATTTAATCCTTAAAAGAACTTTAAGCACATGCATAACATGATTAATTCCTTTGTTGTTATTTAATATAAAATATTAATGCCAGCATTTCACCTCTAATAATTTTCTATGTTTATTTATTTTAATGTAAAATGTAACGGTAGACTTTCGATAAGCTTACTTCAATACGGCGTACAGGATAACTGCAAGTCAAAAACTCTAGACTATTTGAAGTTGGCTTTTCCGCTGCTTTTTACAGGAAAGGCTTATAAACTGCACTTTGTATTTGGCTTCATGTTGGTGTGTGTGTGTGTGTATTGAAGTGTGTTTTAGCTGACATTCATAAACTACAGGGCAGGCCAGAGAAAAATATTCACATTTTTATGCTAAAATATTTTTGCAGTCTCTGACCTAAAAAATCGTTAAATGTTTGAAAAGCGGTTTCGCTTTTTCTCCAGCCCGCTGCGCCGTGTGCTGCCTTTTAGAGAGCAAAGTGCCCAACCCACAAAGCATTTAAGTTAATGCACGTGGTACTCACATACCCGAATACATACATACATATATTTCTCGAAATGTGGTTTGACAGGTTAAAATGGTTTTGGGAGTGGGCAGTAGCGAGTGAGTGGATGGGGGTGGGGGATGGGGATGGGGTCGGTTATACCTGGCAGCGTTGTGGTATCTATGTTGAGTACCGAAACTGAAACTTTGTGGTTGCCCGAACATTTTTGTGCTAACACATTTTTCATAAACACTTCATGCATTAAATATACTTGAAACTTACAGAAATTTACTGAAAAGAAGACAAAAAAAAAATAAAAAATAAACATCAACAATCTTTCTAGTAACGTTAAAAAATTAAAATACTTTTAAAATTTTGTATATAAATTTTGCATTAATAAAAAAGAAAATAAATAATTCAATAAATTTTCAAGTAGTTAATATTATTAAAAAGGTTAAAGTTTAATTAACATACTTTGCCCGTAGTGTAATAAAAGTTAAAAATATATGGAATTAAACCTTATTTTATGATTGGATGGTTTGAATTTAAATAGTCCTGATTACTTCGAGTACAGAGTTGATGTATTTATTTTTCTTATTGTATCAGTTTTTCGTAGTAATGGTAGTTTAAAAAAAGCTTTAATTTTAAATCATATACCATATTAATTTTTAATACAAATCATGCCACAAATGGTACCTTGGCTCCTGTTATGTATTTATTAATAGTTAATGTCTAAAATAAAACTTTACAATTTGAAAATACTCTGTTAAAAAGCTTGAAAGTGTGTTGACTGCCTAACATAAAAAGACTTTATAAACAAAAATACATTTAAGATTTCGAATTCTTGGAAATATTTATTTAGCCTTAAAATTCAAGAAATTTTAATTGAAACTCTATAAAAAGATATTAATTTTTGAAGCATATTAACTTATTTAAATAAATAAGAGATTGTGTCAAATGTGTCAATAAGATGTACGAAACTTTTGATTGTGCAAAAATAGGTTTTTCAACTTTAATTTAACTCAGCTTTTAAGTTGCATTCAAGACAAACAGCTGCATTAGTTACCATTGTGGTAAAAGGATTTCCAGCTGGAATTCCCAAACAAAGCATGGGCAAAGACAGAGATAGAGTTTTAGAGAGAGAAAGAGAGATTCCGAAGGAATGTGTTAAGTGAATGTTTAATGCGGTCATAATGGTTGAATGTGGACCGTTAACACCTGTCATAAAGTTAAAGCTCAACTGCATTTGCAATGCGAGCCAGACAAAAGGTGGTTTCACAGTTGCTCCCCAGTTGCCCAGTAAACCCCGTTTATTCGCAACCCCATCCACCCAACTCCCCGCAAATAAGTCCCCACACTCAAATTAACAATTTGCTGCTGCGACGCCGCCTCAATTAGAAGATAAATGTTTGTGTATACCAAGAAGCTGGCGAAAAAGGTTAACGAGTCCCACACACATACGTACACACACACACACATACACACACACACACACACACGTACACACTTGCAGACATATGCATATCAAATTATGCTGCAATATTTTGTCGGGTCTGTTGCAGGCGCTAGGGAAGAGGGAGTTGGAGGGTGCTTGGATATTTCCTGGAGGCTGCTGCTGCGGCTTTGGCCAACAACTGCGCGTCAAATAACTCAACTGTGCGTTGAGGTGGACTGAAGGGGCGGCTAGGGGTGCGGCCTCTGTAAATGTCTGTGCAGCTAGCGCTAAGGATGTGGGACAGCCAGTCGGATGTGTGTGTTCATGTGTGTATGTGTGTGTGTGTGTGTGCTCGGTGCTTGTCTCGCATTTGCACGGCAGCAACAGCCACGTCGTCGTGGCCACGTAATGTTGCCTGATTATTGGAGCAAAAATTAATTGAAAATGTTGGTCAATTGCCTTGCAGCTAGCGGCTTCTTTTCCCGACCAGCCCCCCCTCTATTCCGCTACGCAGGTGCCTTTAACTTTGTATAAGTTGGTTATTATTTTATATTATTTACCTACAGCCCCGCTCAGCTCCTCTCGCCATGCAACACTTTGGCTGAAACTTTGCTGCACTGCTTGTTGCAACTATTTTTAAATCAGCAACAACCTGCAGTCCCGCTCTCTCCCCCCTTGCAGTCAGCGTTAATTAGTTTTAATGGAGTTTGAGGCCAGCCGCCGTAATCTTGGAACAAAAAAAAAAAATAAAGTATAAATAAAAAAAAACACATAAATAATGGATGAACGTGCTTTGTGCCATGGTGCAAGCAGCTGCGGCTGCTGCCGGCAATTTCTTTGCTAAACCTGGTAACGCTTAACGTTTCCTTAAATGCATTTTTAGCTGCAATAGGATATCAGTGAAATTGCGGAAACTTTCGTGGTTGGCTGGGCGAAAGCTTAAGGCTAGTTTTAAAGTGCTCGCTTTTTTGTTGTATTGTTCAGCTTAACAGATTATTGGGATTATTTTGTAAGCTCGCGCAGAGCATTAGTTTTATATATTATGCAAGATGTTTGTAAAGTAATAATGAACGGGCTATGAATAACCGGAATAAGTACTGTTTAATTACACGACAGAGAGATAATTCAAGCGTAAAGTATTCTAAGCAAAGGACATTTCAATAGTTTTAATAATTTCAAATTTTAAAGTAAATTTTTGTTAAATATATATAAAAAACTTTTTAACATTTGATTCAGTTTACATATTTGTTATGTTAATTCGATCAATATAAGTTAAAATTTCTTATTTTTCTTTAGACAATATTGTTATATAAATAACTAAAATATAATATATAATTCTTTTGTTTAACAATGTGCTTAATTATTATTTGAGTTTTGTATTTTTTTATAATGTTATATGTAATTTTGTTTAATTTGCTTTTAAAAATGTTGTCTTACAACTTTTCGTTTTTTATTAAATAATGTTTGCATTCTAAAACAAAGACGTATTTAATCTATTGGATTTGCTTGGTTACCGGAATAATAAATAAAAAAGGACTGTAATAACAAAAACCCAAGGCAGACGAATTCTAATAATATTATACCTACAAAACACGATGCACTGAACTAAAACATGCTTCAATATTATTGCATTACAGTGTCAACAATTTGCAATTAAAAAGTTTGTTTATGTATCTAAATGCTGTGTAAGTTTTGTTTGTGAATTATACAAAACCGCAACTACGAAAACAATCAAAATCAAAATGAAATTGCGTGCAGCTTCCAACAGGAACGTGGGGTAAAAATACACACAACACACACACACACACACAGCTCACACATTTACACGCAGTTGCCCTCGAAACTGAACACGGAGGACAAACATTAACATTTCTATGCGTGCCACGCGGTCTAAAAGTAGGCAATAGAAACAAAAAAAAAAACCCAATCGGAAAAAAGAACGGCAAGCAAAAGGAATTTCCAGCAGCATCCAGGGATAATTTCAGTTGCGAGCTTTTGCCAGACTCGTGACACACAGAGAGAAAAATGGAGCGAGAGTTGGGAGAAGCAGAGAGAGAGAGAAAGAGAGAAAGACAGTATGCATAAGAGCAAACGCGCTCTCTTTGCTGTGGCAAAGCTAACAAAACTAATTCGATTTGTTGTCAGCGCGCTGTTGTGTGCGTGTTTGTGTGTGTGCCCCTCGCTCTTTAACTGTTTGTTTATGCGTGTGTTATTTTTTTTCCTTTTTGTGGCTTTGGGGTCCAGCCTAATAAAACTCATTAAAAAAGCAGCACAACACCCACGCAAGCGGCACAGCCCACGCGGCGTATGAGTATTTTTTTGTTGCTGTTGCTTTAATAGGCGCTGGTCTTGTTGTCTGTTATTGTTGTTGTTGTTGTTGTATATTTGCATTGCGACATTTATTTTTACTTAATTTATTTTGTGCGCCGCCGCTTTGCAAATTTCCACACAGTCGTTTTCCCATTTTCTGCGCATCTTCTCAGCTCCCCCCCGCCCCATGTGCCCCTGTTCCCGCATATTTGCACCATCTCTGCCTCCTTCTCCTGTTTCTGCCTTACAACAGTGTTGTGCGATGGCTTTTTCGGCTTTCGCTTTTGCGTTCGTTTCGTTTATTTGTATACATACATATTTATTTTGCAGCAGCAGCCCCCACACCCTCACCCCCTTCCACCATAGCAGTCCCCATCATCCTTCGCTTCGATACACGCTTCCAGCTCATTTGCCGCTTCGACGACAAAATTTCAGTTTTCAGCTTTTGCTACATTAATGTTCGCTGCATACATCGATGGCGGGGAGATAGGGGGGATTCTGGGCCTGAGGTGTTCAAATATTGTGAAGGGTCGACGGTGTGGGACAGGGGGATGTTGGCGCTGGTCTGAAGTGTTTGTATGTGAGCAGCTTTAAGTGGCAGGCAACGGTGTGTGTGTTTGTGGGGTGGGGGGCATTGGAAATATGGGTCAAGTTGTTGCCGCCTGTGCTAAAAATTAAGTCGTCGCTGTCGCTGCTGACGCCGACGCTAACGTCGACGTCGCAGCGGCGCGTCATGGCAATTATTGCTGTTGCGCATTAAGGGTTAATCCTATTGCCTTATAGAGTGTACAGAAATAAATTTGAGTCTATGTGTGTGTGTGTGTGTGCATATGTTGTGCAAATGGCTGCCATTCTTGACCGTGTTGTTTGCTCTTCTTCTTCCTCTTCTTCTTGTTGGCTATTTTGTGGTTGGTTAATCGGCAACCAAATATGCTTATTTATGATTGCAGCTGCCAAATTTTATTCATACTTTCGCATATATTGGCTATTGAGTAGGCTATGTGGCCCATGAATGAAGCTGGAGAATGCTTGATCAATATATTTTAGAGCAGTGATAAAACAATGATAAATCAATCAAAATTACCTATTTATGGAAACAATATATAATTTTGGTAGTCTCTATCAAAATTAAACTGTATTTCACATGTAAACGAGCTGAAATAATATATAATTCTTATATTTAAAAAATACTTATTTTGTAAGAAAAATGTTCTTCAATTATTTGTCAATAATATGCTTAAAAATTATAGGATTATTAATTTATTATAAACATACATCTATGCATTATTCAGAGACAATCAACACACTTGCACACTCAAAAGAATTTAAACATTACATTTATATTTTGTATATTTTATTTGCTTCTTTTCTAACAACAAAAAATTCTTTAGAATTTTCGGAGTTTAAATTTTCAATATAAATTTATTATAGATACATTTCGCTCAGTTTTCTTTTCAACGAAATAAATAACCTTTAAGCCCTATCAGTCGACACACTTTTATTGTTCTTTTTATTTAACCAATTTGTAAAGCCCGCCGTAATTAACTGCATGTCTGCTGCTTATTAATGGGAATAAATATCTTTTGGCATACTTCACACTCATATCTGACAGACGCAGCAGCGGCCGGGCAAGCGAAATAAACAATTGCCGAGTAAAATCAAAAGAAACTGAAAGACAAAATACAAAAAATAACCTCAGAAAAGAAAAGGAGCAGAAGGGCGAAAGGGGGGGAAATTATAATGCGTTTTGCATTATTTAAACGCAGGATACGCATGATTTATGTTGGCTGGCGAGAGTGGGGATTTGAGGGAGCCACAGGACACAAGGCCGATTGGCGGCACAGCAATGCAATTTTGGGGCGTGGCAGGCGAATGTGTCGCCAGTTTTTAATGTATACATACATGCAGGAACATGTCTGATGAAGGCTGCCAACCAAACGACAACCATCGGCAACCGCAGGCAACACAGCAGCAGGAGGCCAACAACAAACATCAAGAGCGAACAGCGAACAGCAAACAATAAACAACAACCGAGAAACAACCAACAACAACTAGCAAACAACAAGAGCAACTTGACAGAAATTCCATGCAAACATCGACAGCGACAACTGGCAAATATTCATGAGCTTGTCGTGTTTGCTGCCTCATGCCAGGCAGCTGCCACGCCCATTCCAACACGCTGTCCCACAAACGGACATAAATGTCCTTTCCTTTTGCCACATGCGTTGCAAAATAATTTATTTGCATTTAAAATGCAAAAGCGACGACAAACAATTGTTTTATGACCCCGAACGACAAAACGTGTTTGTTATTTGGCGCCTTCAACGCCCACAGTTCAATGCACCCTTTAAAGTCAGCAGCAAACCGGGCTTTGCGGCTAAGCAATCCATCAGTTTGTGTGTGCACACAGGCAGACATCTTCACAGAAAGAAGAAGCAAATTAGAATGCACTGAACGCAGTTCAACGAGTTCTTTATTGACCCTGGCAAAGCGGTTGATTAAAAGTGGAATGTGATAAGTGAGGGGCAAAAAACTTAATAATGAACAACTACAATGCAATCAAGTTATTTCCTAGGCAGAGCCATGTAATGTGCCTAATTACAGAGAGAAAAAGAGAGAGAGAGAGAGAGGGAAAGAGGGACAGTACGAAAAAAATAAGAAAGAGAGTAGCTTTATGCCATAAGGCAAACGAGTTTACACAGAAGAAAGTTTTTCAGCTCGTATAAAAGGCTGATATTGCCTAAATACGTATATATTTAGTTCACTGTAAAAATTACAATAGCTTAAGTAGTTAATCAATTTAGCTTAGTTTATTGTAAAAAAATGTATACTTGTAAAGACATTTAAATTAAAAAAAAATTAAATAAATGTATTAAATAGTATGCAGATAGAGAAAGATAGAGAAATGCCAGGTCAAACAAATGGAAGCATCCAAAAAATATTAATAACAAGTAAGAACGTTGCAGTCGGGCGTTACCGACTGCGTTATACTCGTTCACATTCTTAATTGTTACTATTATTTTAAAAAATTTCTGTATTTGAGAATAAGGGTGGAGGTGGGGGTGTGAGTGTGAGTGGGGGTGGCGGTGGCGGTGGGGGAAGGTGGGGTTTGAGTGGGGATGGGGGCTTGTCGCCGAAATTTTGTGCCGATCTTTAAAGGCAATGGCCAGTTATCTACCCTCTAAATTTGGTAACTCTA